>VYZR01106679.1:7328-21951 GCA_013400675.1 Oxylabes madagascariensis
TTTGCCATAGTCACCACACATTTATGAAGAGGAAAATTGTGCTTAAACAACCTGACAGCCTTCACCATTCCAAAGAATGAAGGTGCAAGCTTCAAGTAAGACTTTTGACACTGTCTCCCACATCATCTGAGACAAACAGATGAAGGACTGCTTGAATCATGTAAGTGAACAGTGAGATGGATCAAAAACTGAACTACAATACCCAGAGGGTTGTCATCAGCACAAAGTTCAGTTGGAGTCAGTCACTGGCATAGCCCAGGGATCAAGACTGGGTCCTGGGTGATTTCACATCTTCATTAATGATTTGGATGATTGAGCAGGATACACACTCTACAAGTTTGTAGATGCTACGTAACACAGTAACAGCTGGTAACACCAGACAGTTGCACTGTGTCCAGAGGGACTTTTTCTGACTGAAGAAATTGGCCAACAGTATTATCCTGAAGTTTGGCAAAGGAACATGCAAGGTCCTGTACCTCAAGAAAAACAACCCCATGCACCGCTACAGANCACCTTGGCAGAGAAGGACCTGGGCATCCGGGTGGACAAGTAGAACTGAGCCAGCTGGCAAAGAAAGTTGATGACACTCTGGGCTGTATTAGAAAAGGGGTTGCCAGTGGAGTCATCCTTCTCTTCCACTCAGCACTGCTGAGACATCTNTCCACTGATGTGCGGTGTCCTGCTTTCCTCATTGTGATCATTCAGTGCAGTTTTCCTTCAGTTCCTAAAAATTATCACACAAGTTGTTACTGCCATTAGTTATAGAAACTTGATGTTTCATTGACGATCCAATAAATTCATATCCTTGCTATAGACAGTGGCAGAGCCTGCAACATGTGCTTGCCATGAGCTACACGCAGAGCATCCACCTTTGCTCCCTCCAATTTTATTACTCACATTTTCACCAGTGCACACAGTATCAGCAGAAGTTACGTGTCTTTGGAAACTGCACAGGTTAAGAGTTAAGAGTAAGCCTAGGTACTGCCATTTTCACTTTTGCCATGCAGTTCTGTTTGTGCATCAGCATTCCCACTGCATATCTGCTCCATTTTCCCCGAGAGCCCCATGCAGCGTTTGAACTAGAGCATACAAATTCCCTTGAAAGGGTAAAACAGCTCAAAGTAATGTTACAAGATAGGTTCTGAATACTGTAATTTCAAAGTACTGCAAGCTGTTTTGCACTGATACTCACTATTTTAGAAAAAAGTGACAAAGAATTTTGCTACCAGCTGCACCTTCAAGAAAGTTTAGAGAGAATGCCAACACTTTGATCTAGACTAGTCCACAAGACACATCACCCATAAGTATGTTGGGGCCTCTAATCAACACAGGTGGTCAGACTTATCCTTCTCTATCAAGAAAAGGCCATGTGGTCAAAAGAACCTCTTAAGGGAAAACTGCATCCCACAAGTCTAAGCAATAACTGCTGCAGGAGTATAAAATCCTCTTAAGGAAATTTCCATCCACTAATCCACTTGCTTTTGTGGCAGAACAGTGTCTGTGGGATGTTCCTCCTCCTAGGAAAAAGCCCTGATAACAACCCTCGGTAATCTGGATGACAATTCTAGCCCAGAGCTAACACAGTGCTCTAGGGCCAAGATGTGTCTCAGGAACACTTGTTCTATCCAACAATCCCATTAATTTATGCCCCCAAGACATTTAAAGTACTCATCCATCAACAGGAAAACCAGATCTTAGGAAAAAAAATGAGAAGAGCAGTTTTTATAATGCATTGTACCACCATCTCATTTGTCCACACAGCACGGGAGAAACAGCAGGAGGCCAACATAGCCTAAGGCAAGCTATTCACAAAAGCATCCTTTAAGCAGGTGTGAACCATTGCATTACACGATTTAAATTCACTACTTAAGTCACACTTCAATGTCTCAAAACAAAACAAAAACAAAATCTTTGGGGGTGGGCACAGTACAGTTAACAGTCACCTGAAGAGTGGACAGTTCTACTTTACAATACCAACGCAGCAGGACACAAGTCTCATGGAAACGGAAGAGGCTTACAGACTGAGCCAGCAAAGGGCTGAAATAGCATGGCAGCAGCAAGAAAGGGAGAAAAAAATCAGAAAGAAACACCAATACAGATATTAAATTGCACACTGCAATGTTTACATCACAAAATGAGAACACAGGATTAAGGTTTCTGTACAAGCAGTCATTACATGCCTTTTTTTCTTCCTCCCAGATTTCAAACTTAATTATAAGAAACATCCCTAATGAAAATTAACTAGGTTTAAATTAATTTGGGAAATGAAGGCTGTATTTACAAGAAAGTCCTCCTGAAACCCACAAATCAGAATTTTTTTCTTCAGCCATAACCTCAAAGAAAGCGATGAGCCAAGCTATCTGCACTTAATTTCTTCCCCAAGCTTTTAAAAGAGTAATTTACTGCTCCTTTTAAGACATGGTAATGGAAGGGAAAAAATCCATTTGGAAGTTGCACTCATTTCTGAGATCAAAGCTAAGATTTCTTCCTCCTTCCTATCATTAAACTATGCCTTTAATATAGTAAAAATTAACAAAAACAAATCCTTGCACAGAAAAGCAGACATCAAAGGTAAGTTTTATATTTCAAGGAGTAAGAGATATCAGGAAATTGATCTTCAAGAGGTGGTTACTTAGACATCCATCTTTGCAGCCTCTCTTCAGTCCTGAAGAGATTCAGTCTACTTTGCTTTTTGACATCAGCAAATGGCTGATCATCTATCAAGCACACCTTGGCTCACTCTACACAAACCGGCAGCACCTTGCCCTGACACATGGGACTAATGTCAAGCTTTACCCTCAACTCATCATAATAGTGAACCATGATTTGACCTTGCCTGCTTTATATCTTCAAATGACTTATCTGGCATTTAAACACTTTGAGGCAAAACTTACCTTTTCCTGCGGGTTTGGATTTGTTTGGTTATTTTTGGTTTTTTAATTAGCACAATAGTACAGTGCTACAATAATATAAACAACAAATCAACTTGAAGCAAAGGGTTAGCTCAGTCTTGCTGTGGTGAAGGAGCCAGCCAAGGGAACAAGCAGTAATGACTTCAATTTATTAGTATATGGAATTAACTTATGCACAATTTACAGTACACAAACCTTGTAAATACGACAGCTACTCTTTTTAAGGTCATTATGAAATCTTCTCTGCAGGAAAACTATATACCTCAAGAAGTTGTGTGCTCTTTCTTGGGAAAAAAAATGCACAGCCAATATCTGTAAAATAAAATTCCCTAACCTCTAGTTAAACACATCTTTTTATTCCTCACTTGAACTTGTAATAAGAGACCAAAAATGGGTTGGCTTTGTATCTTGACAGCTACAAGCATGTGGAGAATATGTACCAGAGACATTTTGCTCCATGAACACAGAAGGTGATATTATAGTAATTTGTTAACATTTGTGTGATGCATGAATCAGCTGATTTACCTCTTTTACAGGTTCTTCATCCGGGGCAGCATCTTCCACCACAGTCTAGTAAACAGAGGAGAAAAGAGAAGAAAAATCCTGTAAATGTACGCTACCAAGAAAGACAATTTTAAGCCAAGATCTAGCACAAAATACAGTCAATTTAGTTTTAGGCAGTTAAGTTGTTTTCAATTTATCCTACTATAGTAGGCTTGTTCAATTCTTCACACTTTGCACAGGTAAATTAACCTTTGAATCTATAGGGACCTGCTTTCTCCAAGATACATAAAACATTAAGAGAAGAAAGCACAATAAAAGAACTATTAAAAATTGCTGATGAATAGTTGAAGCCAAATTTGTCATAGAATGGATAAAGCACAAAAGATTATTACTGAAAAAACTAAAGAAATGGAACATCATTTCTTGCTGGGAAGAGAGAATATATGCGTATACATAGGAGCAAATTTTCTAAACACTCAGCTTCCATTAAAATGTTGCACTCACCTAAAATCTATTAAGTGATGGACCCTTTGGAAAACAGGCAGAAGGATTATATAGACCTTGATCACACAACCCTTCCTCAGGAAAAATATTCCCAATGCTGTAATTCACTACCCTATCCATCCAGCTTGAGTGGGATCAATAACTTTACCTACTCTCAAAGAAATTCTAGAACAGCAAATATCCCAATTTTCTTGCTTACTTGTCAAACACATTAATGACCTCCTGAGTCAACAGGTGAAAGCAGCAGTATTTCACTCTAATCTTCCTTTACACAAACATAATACAGAACATGCCCTTGATGCACTCTTCCTTATTAAGTGATTGATTTACTATAAAAGCTGTCTTTAATAACTGCAAGTCATTCACCTGAGTCATGCACAGGCACTCATAAATGTCTCTGTTTTAAAAGCGGTTTTGGCATTAAGGAAGGGAAGAAGAAACAGGTCCATATGCATCAAAGAATTAAACTGTCTCCCTCCTTGTCTACTAACTGTGAAAAAGAACAACTTGCAGACAATCATGAAAACATTTTATCCCACACAGATTCAGAGACCATGACAGTTCTCTTGAATCAGTACAACCACTAGTGTTTAAGCTGCATTCAGCTCATTAAAGAGTAAATGTTTCTGCTGTTTGAAAATGTCTTCATGGACAAGAGCCCACAGGAGATGAAATTAATTTCTATGTGCTTTCCCTAGATTTGAGCAAACAGTACTTTAGCAATTCTATCTACAGCATAATCTAAAATAGATTATTAGTTACAGCATATCTTCATTGTGCCTAGAGACAGAAATAAATAGAGTCAGTATATGGTGCTTTACCTGTTGTTCCTATCTAAACTGCAGGAGTTTATGCCTGCAATTCTTTTACCCTCTAAACTTCTTGTAAGTTAAATCTCAGCAAGTGATAGAACAGTGTAGCTCAGCTATGCTGTTCTTTCAAGCAGGAGATGAAAAAAAAGCACCACCAAAACCTACAAACCCACACATCTTGGTTAACTATCATTGCAACGTGTCAATTACCCTTGGTAAGGAGATCCACACAGTTTCTTCTGAAAGAAAGGTCTAAGTAGTCCTCTACCAGCAAAAGTGGTGATAACACAGACGTTGTCCCAGACAATGTACATTCGGCTTTAGTGCAGGATTTACTCTGATCTAGGGGAGTTTTTCCCAGAAATTGACAACAGAAAAAGGAACCAATGAAATGCTTTCTGTCTGGGCCAGAAAGAAAAACATTGGGCACACAAAAAAAAATGAACTGATTTTAGAAAGGGGGGAAGGAGGAAGGAAGAAAACAGGCATGTATACACACTTTGAATACCAGTCAATGGAAAGGTAGACTTGGGATGGGAGCACCATTTCTGTGAGGTTCAGCAGAAAACTGTTCACCATAAATATAGTTATACAAGTCTTCTCATTGTGAAAGTGATTTAGCAAGGTGTCAGCTGACTTCTAAAACAAAATCAGGAACAATACACAGTCTCCCAGCTATAACCTGTTTATTAGACCTCGGATTCCTTGCATTCCACAAAGTGGAACAAGTGACAGTATTCAGAAGTGAATTACATGATTTAAACTTTTGCAAGCCCCCCCGACAGCTTGTTTTTAACCTAGGGACTCCAGAATGATCTGTGCTGGTACAATATAACACATTATCACTTCTGCAGTATTGTTCACATGAACAAACTAACACCTTGCACAAAACCTTTCCTGCAGTTCAGCAACTCCTTTTGAGTCAAGTGTTTTGTGTTCTCCATAACCTGTCTGGCTCNCCAACTCTCTCACCTCACAAGTTTCATTCATCTGTTTCTACCACCTGTCTGTTACAAATGTGCATCCTGTGGTACAAGCAATTGACCTGAAATATTTTGGGGTTTTTGCACTGCTCAACAGTCCCAGAAATAGCCAGGAATCAACCTTGTCCCATTACAGTACAAAAACCATAAAATCACAGAATAATCCAAGCTGGAAGGTACCCATAAGGATCACAGAGCTCAGCTCCTGCACAGGACATCCCCAAGAATCACACCATGTGACTGAGCACCGTCCAAACACTTCCTGAACTTGAATGATGCCTTTCTTGACAGAAGATAACCTTAGATTGCCGGCAATGAAAACACTGCAAAACAAATCGCGAGCACATGCAATAGAGCAGCCAGCTAATTATCGCAGCATCGGGTTTCCAGTACGATCCGGAAAGCTCGGTCTTACGCTAAGAGGTAATGGGCAAATGGGTAATCAGAACCCAAGTGAGGTCCACGGACCTATTCGAGCCTCAAATTACAGATCACATATTTCATGTTTAAATGCGAGCCTGAGTCCGACTCAGCCCGCTTTCTAGGTTTCCATCTGCTGTACACGCTCTTTCCTTTCCAGCCCCCCCGAGTCCCCGGGGCACGGTTCCGACCCGAGCCCGGTGCGGGCGGGCAGGACAGGACAGGACAGGACATCCCGCACTGCCCGGGCTCCGCCGCTCCGAACCGCTCCGCCCGGGAGGCAACAGGTTCCCGAGCCTCGCCTGGCTCCCCGCCCTCAGCAGCGAGACAGCGGGCGAGGGATGCTCATCACACCCCAGGTCGTGAGATTTTTGGGGCTCCGCCGAGGCGCTTCCCCCGCCGGGAACGGGGCCCGGCGGCACCGCCGCTGCCGCTCACCTCCGTCTCCATGGGCTCCACCTCTATCCCTTTCCATAGCTCCAGCAAGTGGGCGATCGGCATGCTGGGCGATTCCTGCCCGAGAACGGGTTCAAGCCGAAGGAGCGCGCGTCGGCCGCCGGCGAGAGCGGAGAAAGGAAGGCGCCGGGAGGGGACGGGACACGGCACCGAGCGGGACCGGGACCCTGCACGCACCCGCTCGGCAAAATGGCTCCGCGCTGCCCCGGGGGAGCCGCGGGCGCTCCGCAGGCGCGGGGGCACGACAAGGCAGCGGCCGCCGACGGATCCTGCCGCCCGTCCCGTCCCTCTGGGACGCCTGGCTGGCTTTTAATCCGGGGGGAAAGTTGCTGCGGAGGAGGCTGCGGCGGCGGCGGGCGCTGCCATGGCGACGGCAGCGCGGCCCCCCCGCCCCGCCGGGCCGGCCCCGCCCGCAGCGCCCCGGGACCGGAACGGAGCCGGGACCGCACCCGGGCTGGGGAGGCAGCGGGAAAATCAGTCAGTTTATAGCCGCTATGGAGAACGCTGGAATCGCGATGGAGCGTGCAGATAACAGAAGGATATCTAAGGTTTACAAAGCCCAGTATTGCTCCAGTCTTAAAAAGAATTAACTGTCACTCCCTTTACTGTTTTATCTCTGTACTAGAAAGCCTGTAGTCTGTTTATTCACATGCCCTTTCCTCCTCCTTCACATCTCTAAAGCTATTACAACCTTACTATAGCAAGCATGACAACACACCACATGCCCACCTGCCAGAGACCATGGTTTGTGCAAATATTGACTTGAATTCTTCCTCAAATTTAGGACAAAATGTGCATTTTAACTTGTTCAGGCAACTTCATCAAGAGCCAAAAGGTTTTAGTGTTAAATAAACCACTGCTTTTCAAAGATCCATTTTGGAACAAAGAGTCAATATGCAGAGTGCATTTTTCTTCTGTTCCATGGTCAAAATGCCAGTGTGATTCCATATAAGCAGTGCTGCACAAATTCAGCACAAGTTTTTGTTAACAAGAAAAATTCGTCTGCCGGTCTACAAAGAAGCATTTGAGAAATGTTCCTCCTCCAGTCCCGTTTCAGCTTCCCTAAACTCTATTTAACATGAATGAACTCCCCTGTGAGTCCAAATGCTAAACACAGTTAGGAAAATCAAATTCACTAACCAGAATAAAGAAAAAAAAAATGAGTCCTCAACCAGAACCACAAACAGAGCTATGAGTTCAGATACTGCTGCGAGAACTCAGTCTTTTAATTGTGTTAGAATGGGAACACTTTTCTTGACATCTCTGACAACACTTAAGTAACAACTTGTAACACCACTTATGCAGTTTCATCTGCTCTACAGATTGAGCAATTAAATATCTAGATTACTGCCTTTACTCACCGCTCACCAGAAGCGTGCAGTGGGAGTGATGTTAATCGCATAACAGACACGTAACTGAGGCCAGGAGCTGCAGTACCCGGCTGTAACACGCTCCCTGGCTCTTGTGTCCTGTCCCTAGCAACACCTGAGAGATGGAATTCCTACCTGTGACTTAACACACGGCCACTCCCAAACAGCCTCACAGCATCAACGACTGAGAGGCCAAAGCCAGGACCAAACACAACAAATTCAGAGCACAAACCATACTTATTTTAAAAAGCCCAGGGACCTTAATCAACCAGACATATTATCCCCGAAAAGATTGTACATGATTATATCAGATGCCATCTTGATTTTTAAAAACTGTTTAACTCCAATTTACAGGACTGTATTTTAGCCTTTGCAATACAAATCTTGAATGCTACAAGCTGAGAACAAGAGCAAAGTGTCTGTGAAAACAGGGAACTGGGGAGGTCCAGATAATCCCAGGGGAGGCAAATCCAAGGTTTGGGCTCATTCCATTGTAGTCAAGTGCCCATGCAGATGTAATGTTTTTATAACTTTTTAGTGAACTTCACTTCATTCTTGAGACATACAGTTACATGCTTCCTTAAGTATTAATCTGTCATCAAACTGGGACATCAAAACTCATACGTTTATTTCCAGACCACTTTGGTCAGTCTAAACACGCATAAAATAACAGCAGGGAAAAAACAAGTGATAAGTTCTTGTTGTTGCTTTGACATATATACTTCTGTTATGAGCATGATACACGTACTGTGCGGTAGACTACTGACACTCTTTCAGCCCCAAGATGACTTGGACCCAAATTATATATTCAAAACTAATTGGACTAACCAAAGCATGCATTCCATACTCCATTTCTTATCCCTGCCTAACAAAGTGCAGAAATTTTTAACCTCAGCTCAAATGAAAATGTAGGTTTGGGTAATTTTCCCCCTGCCCTTTGTTTTGCAGCAGCACAAAATCAGGAGTAGTCCACTCCCAAAAATACCTCATTAGGAGCAGAATAAAGAAAGAGAAGGGAAGAGGGAGATGGAACATAGAGGTAAAAAAACCACACAAAAGAGCAGACAGAAATTCAAATAAATTGGTCTCTGAGGACACACGAGAAATCTGGTCAGAGCAAGAAGGTAGTTGCAGATTTTTTTTCCTAAGAGAAAAATATTAGTTAACCACACTTACAATTCAGCAGAAGCAATATCTGCAGATATGCTAGCTAGGCTGAGAATTGCAAGGAGATTAGTTCAACTTGCATCAAGAGAATAAAAGCACTTTTATCTCCTGTGTAAGGAAGCACTGGTCTACTGACATGGTGATTTTTCATCTATATTTACCTGTCTCCTGGTGGTAGCTAATAGTTGCTGCCAGATGCATAGTGGGGGATTAGACACATCAATGTCCTGCTGGGTTACGGTAACTCCTACACTAGCAGGAGATATGCAGGTACCGAAGAAAATTTCTTAAGAGCATTGTATATAAATCTCATTAAGATACTTTAATACCTTACATGTCCGCTGCTTTGTGGAAAAGGAAAGGACTATTTCCCCATCTGACGCACAAAAGGGAAGAAGCAAGGAGAAATATTATTCTCTGCCACTAGCTCAACACCCTTCCAATTTCATTATCGTTTTAATATTCGGGATGGCTGAAATAANAGAAGTCAGCAAAAAATCCTCTCTCCTTCAAAGGCATTCTCACCATCCCCCTCTGCATTTAAATGCCTCTTCCCGGTTGCCACAGTACAAACATCACCTACCGTTAGGCAGGTGCCAGACCAGCATCACCTGCCCAACTTTTTTTTTTTTTTTNAAGCACATCCTTTTTACACAGCATTTTGGTACAATTAAATATGATTGGTCATTTAGACCAACACCTCTTTGTAAACATCTTTGCAAGTAAACAAGTTGGAAAAACAGCAGGTGCAAAAAGATTAGAAATTGTTTGGAATATCTTTCCAGAGCTCCCCCAGAGCAGATGCCTGGGAAAGCCTATCTGACTTGCTTTCTCACAAGCTGCCTGATGCCTAAGAAATTCTTCTTTGACCACTGTCAGTTCCCACAGTTTGTGACTTCAGTCATGAATCACCTCATGCCAAAACAGACACATTTATCTGCATGTAGCTTGAGCTAAAAGGTCATTCAAAACTTCAGCAAAATAACCTTCTGCCTGTCCAACAGAAAAAAAGAGATACTACTTGACATAGAAGTCAGCAAAAAATCCTCTCTCCTTCAAAGGCATTCTCACCAGCCCCCTCTGCATTTAAATGCCTCTTCCCGGTTGCCACAGTACAAACATCACCTACCGTTAGGCAGGTGCCAGACCAGCATCACCTGCCCAACTTTTTTTTTTTTTTTTTTTTTTTTTTTTTTTTTTTTTTTTTTTTTTTTCTTTTCTTTTTCCCTTTTCTAAATTTCAATCAAGTTTTCACTCAAGTGAAAACTCCTTTCCTGCACATAACTTTTTGGGACAAGACTGACCACTTGCCTATCTGTTCATCTGCAGCATTACACAAGCAAAATTTAAGCTTCATTTTCAGTAACTCCCAGGCAAACAAGAGCTATATGGAACATTTTCTTAAAGGATGGAATCCTCCAAATGCCAGCACTGAGAAGATATCAGTTCTCAGAAGTGTCAGTAGCATCAGTAAAAGTGGGAGGAAAAAAATTGCCAAGAGCAAAGTAGTAACACTCTCCTGTCCCTTTCACATGCTGTACTAGAGAGCATTTGTAGAGTGCATTACTTGTCTGATGCCATTTTTGGCTGCTAAAGGACTCCTGGAAAGCCTTGAATGCTCCGCTACAAAAGACCCAACCACTGATCATCCCCTAACCTCCAAAGAAATCAGACTGCACGAAGTGTGCTGAAGTTCCCCCAAAGGTCACTTAAGAGAAGAACAAAATCGGACTAGAGCACGAACAATATTTCCTGCAGATTAATCCAGTTTCCCAGGGCACTAAAAAGGAATTTCTTTCATCCTTTCCAATGGTTCCTGCTATGTACTGTAGCCAAAATAGCATGGACCTGGGGCAGAAAGAACTCTGTCATGCAGCACATAAACATATTTCAAACAAGCTATCATCTTGTAACCTCTTTATCCTGTTGCATATTTATACCTATGGAATAAGGACATGGGGAAGGATGCTCAATTGCCCTTTCTGTGAAAAAATTCCTCCTAATGTCCTAAACAGAAAAAGACTAAGGCATGTTGAAAGAATACTTCAAAATACCTCACTTGACAGTAAGTAATTGGCATAAACTGGAGGAAATCACACAGTGGCAGAAGGTGACATACACAGACATTGCACAAGCAGAATCTCAACAGCAAGAGGAGAGGCCTGAGCACATCCCAGTGACGGTGTTAGATCCACACAGACCACTGTCATCATGTTTATCCATCACGATGATATATCCATCAGCTGCTGCTCTAGTTCACCATAAAATGCAGCCTTATGGCAGGGCAGTAGAAGGCATGGTCTTTAAGGCTCATGTGGGACTTCCACTACACCATCCCAAATGTGAAAGAAACATGCTGTGCATGACTGGTTTCCTATAATCTATACAGTCAAGCTTGTGTTAGACGGATGAAATCTGTGGCAAATGGGTGAGTGCCAAATGCTAGAAGCAACTAGTAAAAGTAGGGCAGGTTTTAAATAGGATGTATGCATCATTCTTTGATGGAGGGAAGTCTAAGTTGCCTATATTTTCTGCTTTTATACTAAAATTACCAAAGAGCTACTCTTCCTGGTTGAAAGCAAATAAACAAGATCCCTCACACTACTTTTTCTCTGTGACAGCAGGTGTTGAAATGCTTTAAGCTCATTCCTAAACAAGATGAATACATTTCTCCTCAGCTTATTTGTTCAGTGTCTCAGCATTAAGTACTTCAAGCTCAGCACTTGGATAGCCTACCATCATTTGTGCAGAACCCGAGAGAAGCACAAAACAGTATCTACACACTGCTAATTGTGCCAGACACAGGGGAAATAGTGTTTACTACAATAGGAGGGGCATCCCTAGTGCTGCTGAAACAATTTACAGTTCAGCTATGAAGTGCATGCCTGAGAAACACAAGAGGAAACAGTGGCAGAGAAGGCATTCAGTATCAAAGCAGTGTGCATCTGCCTCCTGCAAAGCTCATAACTTAACATTTTCAAATTAAAATCATGACTGCTGAGTCCCCTGCAATAAGAAATGCTCAAAAACTGGAGAGAAAGTCAGCTTAATTCCTAACCTTCTCAATGGTCTGGCTTCACCATTTGTATTTAATGAGAAGGTCTAGACTGAACATTAAAATCAATATGCTTAGAGAGCAACGAGAGCAAATAGACTCCAGCTTAAAGGGGGCAACAGACAGCTATTACAAGCCAGCCTGATGCCTCTGCAGAACAGGGATGAGGGCTATTAGGAGCTGTAGAAAAACGCTTTTCACATCTGTTACTTATCTGCATTAAGGCTGCAGCTACTTAGCACATCCTACACTTATCAGGTCTTAATATTACTGAATAGTCTTAATATTACTGAATAGTTAAATACTGGAATGATTAACTTGGGAAACAGAAAACCTAGTTCAGATATCTGCAGTAGATCAGCTCCCTTCAGTACAGATACGGCTTAGCTGATGTCCCCAGTAGGGATAATTGGCTAGAACAGCAGAGACCACACTCTGTTCCTGCACTGACCCATCAGTTCAGCTGAGGTACAATATTGGCTCTGGCTTCAATAGCCTGAGTGCCTTGGGGCTGGTGAGCCAGTGCAGAACACCAGAAGCAGCCCCAAGTGGCATCACATGCCATCAGCCAAGCTCCACAATCCACCTGAGTGCCACATAGACTGAACCAGACTGATTCTTCCACAAGCCATTTGGGTACCTGCATCATGTTTGCACTGCAAGCCTGCACAGCCAGAAAGACTGAGCTGATTTGCTGACAGTTTGCCCGAAATCCAAGTCCTTACCCTGCAAGGCATTAACCACTCTCAGAGATGAGCTGCCAAACACAAGGTAGCCTTACTTGCTACATCCCGTACCTAATAATAAAAAATTGAAAGGACTCCTGTGGCAAAAATGTTGGCCCTCAGAAACATTTACTCAACTAATCTCCTGCACAGCAATTCCCTGTGCAAACTTCTGAGATATTCTCCATTAAAGCTGCAGTTCCCTATTACACACTGGTAAACACCAGTTAAAGATGTTCAACAAAGATAAGCTGTAGCAAAAGCTTTACTGCTACAAATCTAACACTAAGTTTTGTGACATTGTGTTTTCATTTTACAAGCGCAGAAGAGACTGTTTTCCCCAAAGTACACTGTATACAGCTCTTCAAGGAGCAGCTCACAATGCCCTAGAGCAGATTTCCAAGGACACATTCCCATCTCTGCCAGTTCCTACTGCAGCAGCAGTACCTTGGCTGAATAAAGAGGATTCCACTTTCCTGCTGCACACAGCCACTTCTGTCAGAGGTTGGAGAGCTGAGCACAAACAGCTCCAGTCAGGCTGGATCAAGGCTTCCCAGCAGCTGCAGCACAGCTTGAACACTAAGCACAGCCAAAGTGAGGGGATGGGAAAGGGAAAACGACAGCCACATTACCCTCAACTCAGGGCCAGGAAAACTGATGTGGAGGCAATAAAGCAATGCAGGATGATGGGAGGGAATGTTTGACACTTGACTACCTGCTGCACTCACTGCATCCGGAGATAATACCACCCCAAAGTACCCTTCTTCTCTCCCCCAAAAATGAGGGAAAAATTCTTCCTTGTCACCTCAATGCCATAGGAGCGGGGCACACAGCAAAAGATGGTAGCTGCAACCTAGTCTCTCCAACTGCTTAAACACTTGCTCACTAAAAGGAGCAAGAACAGCTTTGGTACCTCAACTGGACCATGCAGAAGCAACAGAAACACCAACAGGAAAAGGCAACAGGGCTGCACTGCTACTAGGATCTCACTAGGGTGGATGTGGCTGCACTGAACAGGTTAAGAGCACCTGTCCTACTCCAGCCTACACAGGGGGAATTGTCCTCAAGAAATAAATTTAGAGTCTTCATTAACTTTCATTGTCAAAACCAGACTACTTTCATACAGGTCACTGTTTCTGTCAGTAGTTATATTTAGAAGTCCAAGCACATTGTCAACTTAAGTACATAACGAAATTATTATTATTTTAGATGTAGAGCAACATTCTGGTGACAGAATGCTCAGGAACTTTTTTTTTTTTTTAATAAACTTTCTAAATTTAAAAAATTTAGAGCTGAAAACCTTACTTCCTTAATTTTCTTTCTGTAACAGATGAGGAAACATTGTGATAGCAGAGACATTTAGACTGCCTAAAAATACAGAGAGGACCGTAAGCAATATTTCAAGCATAATTCAGTAAGAGTAACATTAATGTTATGTAAGGTTACACATCATAGAAAACTTCACAGTAAGCTACCCAATAGCTGTGACACAGACACTTTAGGGGACTGAGGACAAAGCTATTAGCTCATTTGTGGGCAGCCTTTCAGTTAGATCGTGCTAAAGATCTGCTTAAACACATGGAATACCTGAATTATAGCCTTCCTAAAAGGAGATCCATTTTTCATTCAAGGTTAGGGAAAACAAAGTAAGTGCCATGAAATTTGGTTTTATTACTTTTAGTATGCCTACTCAAACAAAAGACTCTCATCAAACC
>VYZR01106682.1:0-14238 GCA_013400675.1 Oxylabes madagascariensis
TCACTGTGCAGTAATAACTTGCTTGTGAGTCTGACATGAACATACTTTGTATTTTAATAACCTCTGGAGAAATAACTGTCTTGTCTACCTCAGCTTGCACAGTACCTAGTACAATGGGAGAAAAAGCACTAAAAAAGTCATGAAAATAATTAATACATCAAAATCACAGTGTATTTTTCAGTAAGGTACACATACACACATCCATTTGCAGATTTCCTGGCCCAAAGGATTTGTCACCTAAATAGAGATGAAAGGCAAATGCTAAAAGGAAAATGAAGAGATGAAGTGAGTTAAGATCCATGCAGTGGGTCAGTTTAGATCTGGGGATAAAATTCAAACCTGGCTCCTACTCTGCTGTTGCTCAAATCAGTATTTTATCCTCTTATTCAGAGTGCCTGTCATGGCTGGTCCCTACCAAAGGCTTCAATCCAGGTGTGTGTTTCTCATTTCTCAGATAAGTATTGCTGAGAACCACAGGTCACTCTTTCACCCCAGGCTGATCTGTTCCTCCTTCTCAGGATTAGGACTTAGTCCAAATCTTCATCTTTTCTGATAACAATGTTGACACATACACTTTTCTGTCTGTTAGACTAGGTTGTTTACACAATGAATAGTAGATAATTTTTTTAGTAGTTTTCTAAAAGGCGGTGCTTTGCTTTCCCCCATCTCTTCCACTTTTTGATTCATACAGTCCCAACTATGTTCCTTGTGCAACTGCAGTGACCTGTGGGTTATACCAGCACTGAATCCTGCAACACACCTACACCCACCCACCTGCCCACAAACTTCCCTTACACTAAGGCTGCAAATGCACATTGCATTTTTTCTTGACAAAGCAGTTTAAGTAATTTCCCTTTCCTCTACCTGTGGGCTCATCATTCCTGCCTCTGCCCCAGCTCACCTCACTCCAGTTTTGTCATCAAAACCATCAAGGGGATGTGCTGTAACCTGGTCACAGAAATCGATATGGTTACAAATGATTCTTGACAAAGTTAGTTTTGTAATTTGGACCATTTGAGTCCCCTGTTGCAGTGGTAAATCTGAGTGGATTGGATCTGAGTGGATACACTACTGCACCTCTGTGTATGTGCAGGAGGGTGGTGGATGGGGGAAATTTCTTCAATGACTGTATCTCTGGAAAAAATGTAGTGTCATATTACACATGAAGAGATACATTCTCTTTTCAGGAGAAGTTGTGAAGCAGCATAGTAATAAAAATGATGAAAAATCTCCAGGACACTTTGGAAAGATTGTTCTCTAGCTATATACAGAATTTGAAGTGACCTAGAGTTTTGTATTAGCATTTACTCGAGCTAATCAGTGAATCTGCTGCTGCCTTTCTACTTGACAACTGATATTGTCAATCCCAGAAGAAACTAACACCTTGTGCACCACATCTTTGTGGGTTCTTTGTATGCTGTTTGCATTATCTAAGAACATAATTTGCTGCTCCTGATGTTTGGCTGAAGGCAGGGGTCTAGCAAATTTTTTTGATGCCATTTCACACGGGCTATTTTATTCTTCCATGCATTAGGTCTTTTTTTCTCCCCCTCCTTCTTCTCTTTGGAATTCCTCTCATCTGCTTTGTCACAAAAGCCTTCATATGAAGAGTGGAAATTGCAGCTCCTTATGCTTTTCTTTGAAGCCACCAGGCGAACTTCGTGATTCCAGTTTATAAAGTCCAGTGACCAGGACATTTTCATAGCTTTTTTGTCCCTATCTCTTGTAACACTTGTTACTGTAGGAAAGTGACACCAATTTCAGTCTGCATCATAAGAAGGTAGGGGTATTTTGAATTTAAGTGGATGTCTGAATTTCAAATGAAGGTGTGATTGCAGCTGAAAATGTACAAATGCCCATGCAGTATCTGTAAATACATATACTTTTCTTAGAAGGCTGCAAAATTTAAAAGATTTCCACCTTATCTGCTTCCATGCTGGTAACTTTTAACCCCTTATCCTAATCCCCCAGGGTTACTTACATGGTTGCCCAGTCATCCTGTATCCTGCGTCCTCAAGCCCTGACACTTTCCAGGAACTTGTAGAAACCAGGAACAAAACTCTTTGCAGAATTTTTTATGACTCCCTTCAAATGGAATTGCACAACTACCCTATGTGTGACATTAGAAGTAAAGTCCCTAAGGATAAGGCAGCTCACTAATGGTTGCTATGAAATGCAAAGGAAATATTGAAACTGCATAATGCAGCTGGCTAATCAGCCTGGTATTAATATAATTTTGGGCCATTTTTCCTTGAATGAAGAGAAGTATTCTTGTCTCTGTTAAGGATTTCCAGTCAGAAAGAGAAGCGGCAGCCTTTTATTTTGCATTTAATGAGAATAGTCCCCACTAGGAAAGAACATATTGTCAGGACCTTTTTTATTTACTTTCTCAATTAGTAGCAAACTATGATAGTAATTCACAAGAGAATTAACACTCTGCCTTTTGCATTTCACTGTCTCCTTTTCCTGTAGCTATTTCCAGATCTGCAATGCTGTGGGATACACCTAGATCCTGTTAATAGGTACTATACTGAGAAGGAATAAGCTAAACATCCTCTACTAGATCCTCCTTCTAACCTTTTATTCAGCCGGCCTTCTATTAGGGTAGAAAACATTTTAGGAAGAATTAGAGTGATGCAGGTGGACTCTTGTAGGAAAAGATCATCTCATTGTTGAATGAAAATAAGTATACTAGCAAAGACCCATGATAATGCAGGGGAAGACAGCAGCTGCTTTGGGATTCTTGTTGGAAATCCTGGTTTATTGACCTAGATGATAGCTCTACAAGTTAATGGAAACAGACTAAACTTTGGACACCAGAGTAGTCCACTCTAGTCTGGAGTGTCCAGAGTAGTCCACCCAAGCCTGGAGTGTTCACCTTACATCTTTGTTGAATTAGGGCTCAAGGTACTATGGGGATTAGCACTACAGTAAAACTCCACTGCAGACTAGGAAGAGTTAAAAAATCCTGTTTATATGTTCTCCTTGAATTGGGTGAGGAAATATTTCCTGAACCCACAGGCTTTGTTTCACACTTGAAATACTGTATAGCCTATTTGAATATTTTTGTAGTGCTTAACATTAGCGTCTCTCGCACAGTTTACATTACTTTGACTTATGGAAGTCCCACTGTGGAGGATTGGGAAAATCTAAAGTTCTGTATTAGTAAACCCATGACAGAAAAAAGAGGCAATTATCTCTTGTTTTAAAAGCTCCAAAGTGTAATTCTTGCAGTTAATTCCTGCAAGGTTCAGAGAATCTAGAGTGAATTTGGTTTGTGGTAGATATTTACATTTTCTTTGGATCAGTTATATATTTATGTATAAGAACACTGATTTCAATAACAGTCTTCTACTTAAACTTGCAAATCAAATAAGCCCTATGGGGCATCCAACGTGAATTAGGGAACTGTTGTTCGAGGTCCAGCTGAGTATCGGATGCTATGGACAAAAATAGGAAAATAGGTTTCTTGGCATGTCCTTGACAAAAAATACCAAAAAAAAAAAAAAAAAAAAAAAAAAAAAAAAAAAAAAAAAGAAAAAAGAAACAAAGGAATTTNAAAGAAAAAAAAAAAAAAAAGGTTTGTAAGGCTCTTTCTTACTAGAATTAATTCCCTTTCTATTTTCTCCCATGTGGTTAGTTATATATTAACTAACCACCACAGCAGGGAAAATGCCCAACAACTATCTGGAGACATAAAATCAGCCTTATCTAACACGCACCCAGTAGGAATACAACTCATAGGAGCTGTTGGGATGAGACCTTAGGAAAGAGCCATAATTTATAATTGGCCACTGTTCATCTGATAAAAAAGAGAGAAACTGTGAGTTCAAAAGAGACTTCAAAATGTGAACCTGTCAAAGCCTGTGCATTGTATTTGCTCTGGATGGTGCATTAACATCTCTAGAAAAGCTTATGCTATTTTGAATGACGGAGGTCCTACTGTGTAGGGCTGGGGAAAAAGAAATAAAGTTCTGTATTAGTAAGCATGTGATTGGTAAAAAAGGCAATTATCTCTTTCTTTGAGAGCTACAAAGTACAGTGGTGGTAGCTTCTGACAAGAGTAAACTAGATGTGCACAGCTTAAAGGCAAACTGAGGACATGCAGATGAAAAGTTCAGCCCTTTCCTCATTCCCCCCTCCTTTCTTTACCCACCCTTGTGATCTCTTCACTACAGCTGGAGAGAAAATCTGGGGCACTTGTTTCTTTCATTTCTTCCAGATTGTTATTTTATCCTCATTTTTGGTAGAGTGGTAATGATATCCAGTGGCTGCTTAGATGAATCAGTGATAGATATTCCTTAGGGATATTCCAGAAAAATGCATCCCAGCCAGGACTTATTTCCTAAGTCACAGCATGAATTTGAAACCTATACAGTCTGCCAACAGTAATCAGCTCCTGTCACTGGTCGGGTTTCCATTATTTTTTCCTTGGCTCTCTTCTTCAAACCTTCTATTTTATCCACCCGCACCAGCAATTAAAGGCTGCAATGAATCTCTAATGCACATAAGGAGGCAAGAACACACAGAAAATCCTTTCTTACCCTTGCATTTCATCTCCAGAATATTATGGTTCTTTCCGTCCTTTGCACTCACTAGCTTATGCTGGCTTGCTTTGGGATTTACAAGATGCTTCTATTTCTTTTCTTGGGTTGTTTGCAAGAGAAAACCTGTCTGTCTGAAATCTGCAAGGAGTAGGGGCATAGTCAACAGAAAAAAAAATCAGAAATATTATAGTGAAAAGACAAGCTTTATTCAGGGAACCAAAATCTTGAAATGAAAAGTGATACATACAAAGGCTCCATATCTGTTAAGGAGGTGAATGCTGCTTCAGAAAGTGCAAAGTAAACTCACCAAAGTGTAGTCTGTTTTACAAGATGACCAAAGGGCTTTGGAGAGGGTTTGTCCTGTTACTTCTGAACCAGTCATCTGAACTTAGGCTGTGCTTGTTATCAGGATTGGTTTGGAACTGGGAAGGGATTGTCGCAGAAGCTGCCCTAGACACATTGCAACATCTCCCTGCACAGTCTCTGAGCTGCGGCATTACCTTTTATGGAGAAGTTCCCCTTCCAGTACAGCTTTTGGAATGGCACATCAGCTCTCCCTCCTCAAGAAGGCCTTTCCAGTTGGCCTTCACCGACTGTGTCAGCTGCCAGGTTGAAAGCAATCCATCACTGCTTTCATTCTCTTACACAGCGGGCAAATTTTTAAAGGAAAATGCTGTTAGAGCTGGATGAAAATAATTTCCCAAGCTTGCATGGCAATGTATCTATTGCCATAGCAGTACTGAGAGCTCCTGTGGCCGAGCTGATGTGATATCTGGTGAAAGCTGCTGGGCTTCCTTGCGTGGGCCCATCCTACTTGGCACAGAGCTGGGGCAAGCCAGGCATGAGGCACAGGGTGGGATTGCCACACCAGCCTTGCCCAGCCTGTAATTCCTCACTCCCAAGCAGTGGATCTATGGGCTAGGTTGCTGCAAAACAGACATCTAGCCTGGATCAAGAACCAGCTCACAGTTGCTTTTTCTTTGGTTGTTGAACAGAGCATAGATTCACAGTAATGAATGATGTTGTGTTGGTACAGTGGCTGCATGCTGGCTATAGGGCAACAGACAGCTGCTGATACAGCCAACTGGTAAAAATTCACCTGTCACCACTGGCAGAGTGAATTCATACCTTACATCCACGATCTATGATGAACTCTGAAGCCAAATGTACTATATTGCCAAAGCACAGCCTTGTTATTTTTGGGATTTTTGGTAAGAGACATCCAGCTCCTAGGGCTGCAGAGGCTGAGGAGAGTGTAATTATGTGTTACGTTTGGGAAGGATGCTTGGGAAATGCTGAAGACTGCATTGCAGTTCACCATCCCAACTCCTCCAGCTCCGCTGACACAGCTCAATGAGAGCTGAACCAGTGAGCTAGGTCACTGAAGTTATTTTGCTATCACTTCTCAGGGTTACTTTTAACCTGAAGCATTTGGGTGATCTGGTTTACAGAGCAGTCAGATAAACAGTCGCTGTGGCTCCTCAGGAAGGGTAAGGCTGCAGTGTGAAGTGAGAGGCAGAGTGGGTAACTGCGCTGACCCAACCACTCTGGGCTCTCTGGCAATCCCTCTGTGTCAGAGTTGAAGAATATGGTGTACATTTTGCAGCACTGCTCCCAGAGGTATGAGTATCTTAGGAACAGCCACTTCTCGCTGTACAGTCGTCATCTTAAAATAGAGCAGGCTAAAAGATGTTTGTTTACACTAAAACAAAAGCTCTAGATGGAGCAAATTAGCCCTGTGGTATTTAATTTGTGATTCAGGCTCATCTATGACTCTTCAATTAAAAGAGCATATAACTGCACGTAAACATTTAGCCTAGTCAGATTTAGACAACATTAAGACTCGGATGCCAAACTGCACATACTTTTCAGTGGTATTTGGGTGGTAAACTCTTATTTCTTCCTTTAAAATTAATGACAGGATTCCAGGCAGGTTTTTCCCCTTTTATTTTGTGAATGGTTCTTGTATTATAGGAGTCAACTAAATATATGATTCTCCCACTAGTATTGCAATAACAACTCCATAAAATATTGGCACTTCTGTAACAAAAGAAGCCACCACACACATAAAATTTCTACCAAATCCTAGCTAACTAGTACATTTCCAGGGTGCCCTGTCATGATCAAAACCTTCTGTTATCATCTCTGTGGGAACGTCCCAATGAGGTCACATTACATTACCCCCTGCTGAGGATTTTCTTTCTCATGTCTCCTGCTTGGGGCTAAAAAGATTGTAAAATGGGTGTTCAGTGTCCCACCGAATTACCCAAATTCCCAGATTAGAAAGCGGCGATTTCTACTTATTTTAATCAACTTTGTACTCGTCTTGTTCATCATCCTTTCAACAAAAGAATTGTTTTTCCCATTTTTTTTCATTAGATCTCAAATTAATATCTTCCAGGGGAGGCACAGAAATTAATTGGAATAATATATGTACTCATATTTGCTGATGTGTTTTAGCATACTACAATTCAGATACAGTGCATTTGAATAATACTTAATAAAAGTTTGCCTGATGGGACACAGGCTAAAAAGATACATCTTTTTTTCTTTAGATCTGACAGTAGTTATGTGAATTTCTCATGTTATACTTCCCTCTGCCTTTCTAGGCCTTTGTACTGCTGATGAGCAGAAGGCAGAGGCAGTAAGGTCACTCTTCCTTTCCTGTTTCCCTGTCATCATCATCAACTGATGTAGTTGCAACAGAAATGTTACTGTTCTTGTTTGTTCTCTCCTCTGAGACCACAGAGAAAGTCTTCTGTTAACAAAAGGCTTGAAGTATCTGTCTGATATGTAGAGAAAGGCCTCTGTCATCCTCTTTCCTGCTCCTTAACATTGAAAATAGCTGCCAGAATCATAAGCCCAGCATGGTGGCTGTTGCCTCACACAGTGACTCTGTCTATTTTGTTTGCGTGAAGCTTTGAAGTTGGATCCTCATGGTCTTTTAATCAGGAGAAACTCAATGAGTTTTTAGACTTCATTTTCAAACACTGAGTTATCCAAGAAGTGGGATGAAAGATATGGTGTGGAGCAGACAAAAGCTGAAAGACACAAATATGATGTTTTCTAATTGTTTATTTGGATGACTAGAAAGTTGGGAAGTCGACAAACTTTCTTTATCTCTCCTTTTCCAGTGCTTTGTCCACTGTTACTATGTGCATGGTAGATACATTGCTACCTATATATGCCCATGATCTATTGTTGTCACCAAGGTGTTCTTGGGCTGCAAGGAACTTTTTTGAGTTATTGGCTTTGTAGTCACAGAAAACTAAAGCTTGTCATGACTACTTTGTAGTGAAGAACAAAATTCTCTTCTGTCCGTCTTTTCATATTACCTTACCACAATCTTTTTACAGAAATATGTGCATTCTCTGGAACACATTCACTAATAAGGTGCAAATCCATCTCCCTGCTATGTATCCATTAATTCCTATTAATATTATATAGATAACTTTAAATCTAAAAAACCAAAAAAAAACCACATACAAACAAGAAAACATAGCCCAAACCCTGTCTTGCTTTGTAAAATAGTCACCCTACTTCCTTTATTAGCAATTTTTACTATCATTTGAAAGATTATCACTTGCATCAGTTATTACCAATCCCATTGTTGACTCTGTCCCATAATATGCTCATGACAATCTACCTGTACGGTGTTTCACTTTGCTTTTTTTCATCTCCACCTATGAATTAAAAGAAAGTTCAAGTGTACCTATGTGTTCTTCTGATATTGGTATGAATGAGTGCAAGAGTGACTTATAAGTCAGGGTGTCATGCTGCCAGCCAGAGGGACCTTGACAGGCTGGAGAAATGGGCTGACAGAAAACTCAGAACGTTCAACAAGGGGAAGTTTAAAATCCTGGACCTGGGGAGAAACAACCCCATGCACCAATGTATGCTGCGTGCCACCCAGCTGGCAGGCAGCTTTGCAGAAAAAGACCTGGAGGTTCTATTGAAGACGAAGTTGAACAAGATCCAGCAACATGCCCTAGGAGCTAAGAAGGCTGATGTTATCGTGGGTTACATTCAGCAAAGTACTGCCAATGTGTAGAGGGGTGTAATATTTCCCTTTATTCAGTGCTTATGAGACCACAGCAGGAATACTGTGGGTGTGGCCCTGGACAACTGTCTCCAGGTGGTCCTGCTTAAGCAGGAGACTTAGACCAGATGACCTCCAGAGGTCCCTTCCAGCCTCAACCATTCTATCATTCTGTGATTCTTTGTTTTGGTTATTATTCTATTTAACCAGGCATGAGCAATCTGTAATTATGCAAAATAACCTATTCTAAAACATTACGCCTGAAAGACGATCACCTAAGAAATGTTTCCATCATTTGCCAGGGCAACTCTGTTTTCACTTCTCCCCTGCCACTGCATTCATCTCAAGGGCATTTCAACTCTGCAACAAAGGTTAAACAAATGTCAAGGGTTATCCAGTTCCATGGGCCCTTAGTAGTTCAAGTTCAGGCCATTACCAGTAGTCAAGTTGTGTGAACAAAGGGTGAAGCTGCACATTTAAACAGCAATATTTATTGTGGAGAATATGCAGTTTTACATACTCCTGCAGCATGGTGGAGTGGCAACAAGGTTATCCAGGTCCTTTCCAGCTGACAGTGCTGCTTCACAGTAAGAAAATGAGGGAGTAATGCCTCCGTGGCAGGAGTGGCATCTGCCCAAAGAGTGCAGTGCAAAGTACTCCAGTAGATGCCATTATCTTTCTGCTTTTGCCTATTCATAGGAAATAGAGAAACGCTTCCCCTATTACCCTGTCCAAGGATCTCCGAGGAATCAGGCTGTAGGCTGCCAGTTGAATTATACTGTAGAGTGAGCTGAACAATACAATCTTTTTTTTGTATACAGCTCTATAATTTCCAACCATAAATTTAATTGGAAATTTTAAGGATAAGAGACTACTAAAAGTGAAGTGGTTTAAAAGTTATTGACTGAAGTAAAAAGAACTGTGAGCTAAACAGGGGTCTCAATTGCAAAAAAGAAAATTAATCTATCTATTTAATTATTTGCATGGGTAATATCATAATATCTAAGCATTTTAGAGGTATTATGAATTTTCTCAGTTCACTGTAACTTCATCAGAAAATGCTCATGTTCTGCTCTGAAGTGGGACTCACTGAAGGTGTGCAACACTTCTGCCATGGAACTATTTATTTTGGTAACTGCCCCTTGACAGGTTCAAATTTACACAAGATTTCCTGTATGTTAGAAATTTATTTGTCTTAGTTTAAGTTCTAATCAGAATTAGGTTTAAAGTCTACAGAGCATTTTGATTTTAGAGGGAGTTCTTCAGTAAAATATGAAGTAGAGCACCCTGAACTGCCTTGCTCATATGGATTCCCTCCCCTGCACATCTAAAGGCTGTGCAGGCCTTTAGAAGGACCTCAACAGGTTGGAGAGATGGGCAGAGTAGAACCTTCTGAAATTCAACAAAGGCGGGGTCTTCCCCCTGGAGGAGAATAACCCCATGGGCCAGCATGGTCTGACCTGCTGGGGAGCAGCTCTGCAGAGGAGGACCTGAGGGTCCGGTGGACAACGAGCTGTCCATGAGCCAGCAGTGTGTCCTTGTGGCCAAGAAGGTCAAAGGTATCCTGGGGTGGATTAGGAAGAGCACTGTTGCCAGCAGGTTGAGGGAGGTGATCCTGCCCCTCTGCTCAGCCCTGGTGTGTCCAGTTCTGGGCTCCTCAGTACAAGAGAGACAGGATGCTCCTGGTGTGGGTCCAGAGGAGGGCAACAAAGGTGATTAAGGGACTGGATCCTCTCTCTTAAAAAGCAGGGCTGAGGGGGCTGAGCCTGTTCAGTCTTGAGAAGACACAACTGAAAAGAAATCTCATCAGTGTCCATTAGTATCTAAGGGATGGTGTCCAGGTTCTTCTTGGCAGTGCCCAGCAACAGGCAAAAAGTCAATGGGCAGAAACGGACATACAGAAAGGTCCACCTGGGCACGAGGCAGAACTTCTTCACAGTGTGGGTGACCATGAACTGAACAGATTGCCCAGAGATGTTTTGGTGTCTCCCTCACTGGAGATATTCAAGAAACACCTCGACACAATTCTGTGCCATGTGGTCTAGGATGATGTTACTTGAGCTGAAAGTTGGACCAGATGACCCACTGTGATCCCTTCCAACTTGACCCATTGTGGGTTTCCATGAAATTATTCTGTGCAAACTGTGCTACTTCAATATGTATCTGTCAGTTTGCAGTGATTCACAAACTGCTGGACTTTCAACCAAGGAGCAATTTCCTTTCTGTTTTTGTGCTTTTTCCCTACATAATCTGTTCAAGTACTCCAAAACAAGCAGGCTTTAGGTACCAAAATATTATGCATTAGAAAGGAGAAAGAGTGAAATGTGTTTGTTTTGATATGGTGCTTGGCTTCTTGTTGTTCCCAGTGATTTCAAATGCAGAAGCAGTTAGCAGTTGAAAGGGAAAGGGAAAAAGAACAGGTGACTAAGAGAAGGATGCAGTGGATAGTCTGGCAGTGGCACTGGAGATTAGAATGCACCATTGGCGTGTCTGCAATGTGCAGATTTTGGGTGTTTGCAGATATGTTTAGTATAGAGTGTCACCACCTGAGGTGAACTGAGTATTCCAATCACAGACAGGTGAGAAGCATGCTTTGCTGAAGCCTTTCTAGGTTATGCTAGCTCATTATGTGCAGGTTGGCCCATGTGGGGGCATGTGCATTGCAGTCATGCATCTTGGGGAATGCACTGACTACATCTGAAAAATTATCATGAAAGGACTAGTGTGGGTTGGAGCCAATTCAGTGTGGATGAATAACCCACACTGACTTCCATGTTGCTGTGTTAACTTTACTGTTAATTTTATGTGGTACTCACACTGTAATTGGATGGAAACTTGATTGTCTCCACACTGTGCTGAAGCCATGGGTGAAACTGCAATGTCAAGCCATACCTGGAGATTTGCTAATGCAAATGGAAAGGAATTAAGTGGACCAAGTGCTTGCCGTGCAGTGAGCAGTGTCAGGGCCCAACACTCACCATAATGTTTGGCATCTACAAAATTCCAAAGCTTTTACTTTCTAGGATTTTTTTGTTTTATTAAGAGTAGTTCAGAAGGCTGCGTTTTGAACTAGTTACAAAGGCATCATAATGCTGCCTCAGATCTGGGAATCTCAGCTACTGATTCTCAGCTGGTAGGTACAGTCTTTGAAATAGATATATGGACATTTCCCTCTTCTAGAAAGAAGGTAGCTCATGAGCGGTGGAGGCAAGCCTTCTTTCTTAGAAGTGGGTGATTTGAGGTTGGAGAATTGTATCTTATGGTTAGGTCACAGCCTTTCAGTGATTCCATTCAGTAGTAGGATCTTCTTACTCTGTCATTTCCTTTCATCAAACTCGCAGGAATTTAAGACTGTTACAGCCTCTGCCCTTTTGTTCAGCTTGTCTAAATTTGGCCAATGAGTTCAAAAGTCATGCTAAGAACAAGCCCTTGGAGAGACGAATATCCATACAAACAGCAGTAGCACTTTGGAAAACAGATTTGAAAATAGTACCACACTATAATAGAAAAAGCTGCTTTGGTTTGTGTGGTTTGTGGAGCATAGTAATGGAGTTGCTTGAACATGTGATCTGTCTGGGCAACAATTTCACTGAAGCAGGATTTTATGAAATTTTATGGAGATAGAGCTCATTTATCTGTGATTGGTATGATAACTGAAGCATTTGTTTTAAATTTCCAGAAGTCATAATTCCTAGATATATAAATTCACCTGGCAGTCAAAACAGCTATTGGAAATCCCACCAAAGTCCTGTTGTTTTAATCCCATATCCAGGCAAGAAGCCAAACTGTTCAACAGTTTGGGCACTGAGGTTTCTGAGCTCAAAAATTGAGTTTGTACTGGGTCCAAATAAGCAGTCTGTTGCTGCTGTCATTTTATATGGTCAGTTTTACCTCTGCGTTGCACTCTCCAATCCTCACAGCTGCCCATTGTAGTGGTACCAGTGCTGACTCAGCCAGTTGGGATGAAGTGGTCCTGCCTTTGTAACGAGGCAAGGAAGCACACAGGCAGGAGGAGTGGGTGTGGAGCAGCCTAATCAGCTCTAATTGACACTGGTCACCAAACTGTATGCCATTAAGAAATTGTGGGAACATCTCAGCCAAATCTAAGGAAAGAATCTAGCAAAAAGGCTCCCAAAGGCTCTTGTGAGTGCTGTGAAATTCTACTTGTTTCAGTGAATGGCCTGGGGTGGTCTGCCCAAACCTGACATGAAATGAATCTGACCTGATTTACGTGAATAATTTGAGTCGTAACTTCTTCCAGCTGACGACTAAGGCTCTGGCAAGAATGATCATGCCATAATTTATCAATGAAATGGGCTTCCAGCGTGCAGAGTCAGCAGGATCTCTTCCTTAGCCTGAGTAACGCATATTGTTACCTCTTGCTCGGTCAGAGGTGAGATACTGCTCTTTTGGCCTCATTGAGCTCATCGGAGAGCCTGGGGATTATTTAGTTAGAGTTTAAATAAAACTCCACTGGAAAGCCATTGCTGCTTTGGGACTTATCTCACAGTTAGGTCTACTTCTGTGAAATACAGTCATGCTCTCAGGTGTTCTTTCCAGGCTTTTTATATGGATAGCCATGAAGGATTAAACCGAAGTTGAACATAGGTTTTTGTTTTAGTCTATATACTGTGAATTTATGTGTCTGCATTTCTATGGTTTCTATATTTTTTGGTTAAAGCGAAATGAAACGTAATTTATTAATTTTCTAGCACGTTTTCTAAGCTATTACCTCATTTGATTCAGGGTTTTCTCTTCACTGTTTTGGCATGATCTTGGTATAAATTTAAATGTTTTACATACAGATGCCAACTTTTTGTTAGCCTTTATGAAGATTTTTTTTCTGCTACTGTAGAGTATGCTATATTTCTGTCATCTAAGCATTTTTAATATCTTAGAATACTACAGTTGTCAGGGATGCAAAATTATTTTTTTCAGTAGTCCCTCATTCATCAATGCTGAAAGTCACAAAGGCCACAACCATCAGGATCTTAGCTTCCCTGACTGCCTGGGAGACTCGCCTCCCAAATAAGAGAAAGTCACAATATTGTTCTTGATGTCTGGTTTTGAAATTATCTTCATTGCTACACCATTTGCAATTTCAGTTAACTAGTGATATATTAACCTCTCATCTCAGAGGTTGAAATGAGCCCCAAAAATGAACAGGTTTTCATGCTGCTAGTGGAATGTGTAAGCCTCCTTGTGTCTACAGGCTTTGCTTGTCAGGACGACTATGGCTCTATTTGGCTTATATAGACCCATAAATGTTCAAGCTAATTTTTGAGTTAATTTCTCCCTGATGAAGCAACAATTTGTGATCCCAAAGACACCCGTGGATACCACAGCACCAAGGATGCAGAATGATTTGGAGTGTTTCTTTTTACTTCGATCCAGCATAAGAGCTAAAATGAGAATAATGTACAATTATGAGTACTCTTCTTTTCAAAGCTTCTATATGCTGGTGGGAATGACTGATCTCCTTCATATTTTCTAAAGCTCTGATAATTACAACATGGTGGGAATGCTGCTGTTAAGCACCATATAAAGCCTAACCACTGGCAGTCTTTAGGACATGCTCAGCAGATGAAAGGAAAACAATGGATGAAAGGAAAACAAACCCAGAGTTACAGATGGCATTCAGCTATACACTGT
>VYZR01106703.1:0-28128 GCA_013400675.1 Oxylabes madagascariensis
TTGGGGTCTGGGGTGGGACAGTCGTGTGTGAGCACCTGAGGGGGAGCACCAAGAAGGAATTTCTTCCAAGAAGGAATACTCCAAGAAGGAATATTTTGTATTTCCTCAGCAATAACCCACCCTGGGGAGGGGAAAGCACCATCGGTGCAGCAGGTGTAGCAAACCAGGCTGATCCCAGCCCCATCCAACCTGGCCTTGGCACTCCCATGGATGAGACAATCCTAAGCAGATCAATCTGCTTATACAGTAACGTGTCTCACTGTAGTTACTGTAATGATTTGCAAAATGGTGCTAATAATGGACAAGTTTGTCCTGAAAAGATAAAAGAGCTGTGTTCTTTTATTGCAGAGTGGTGAGGCAGAGGCTTGTCCAAAGGGATGAGTGTGGGAGGCAGGGTAAGAGCTGAAACTCTGGCTGCCCATCAGGGCTTTTCATTGGCATTTACAGCTGATATTTGTACCTCTGTTCTAAAAATATAAAAGTTTATTTGTCTTACAAATAGCAGGAAGAAGAAAAGATTCAAGGAGAACCTCACCTTCCTTTCCTAGTTTATAGTAACTGATACAAATAATCCAGAACCTGAATATGTTGAGTTGGGTGCTGTATCTCAGCTTCCCTCACCAGCTCCCATTAGGAAATCTGATCAATACAATCAGAGCTGACTTTGGATTCTTGAGGACATTTGCCTTTGCTGTATCTTCTTTCTGATGAGCACCCATGTCTAAGACCCTGTGGCTGTCTTGGGAGCATTAGCAAGGGAGATAAATTAGGCTGTTTGACATCATCTTGTGGATAAATATTTTCTTTTAGGATTCTCAAAGGCCCTAAGTAAAGAACAGGGGAGGCTGTGACAGATGCTGTCATGTGAGGAGAACTCTCCTCATGCCAATGGCCCCCAGTGAATATCTTGTGTCAATATACAGGATCTTTTACACTCTGATTTTATATCCTCAGTGTTGGGGGGTTTAAATATTAACCGAATTTTTAAGTTTCTACAACCAGCTGGAGGTGCCTTTGTTCATGTGATTTCTCTTTGCTTTATCAAATCTTGTCCCGAAAAAAATTAACCAATATTTGGCACCTTGTTCTTCTTCTTTTCAGTTAGGTTTGTTTGTATTTTCCCCCCGGGGGTTTAAATATTAACCGAATTTTTAAGTTTCTACAACCAGCTGGAGGTGCCTTTGTTCATGTGATTTCTCTTTGCTTTATCAAATCTTGTCCCGAAAAAAATTAACCAATATTTGGCACCTTGTTCTTCTTCTTTTCAGTTAGGTTTGTTTGTATTTTCCCCCCACTTTGAATTGTCTTTTGATTCAGTCTTTGAAATACTCTAGTGGGACACTTTCAATACTAAAAAGTTTGGGCCTGTACCCAAACAATTTGATTGGTGAGGCCACAGTTCTTTCTCTGTCCAGGAACACTGGGAAGCATAAAATGAATTTTGGTTCCATATCAATCATATCAATATTCCTTTATTCCTCCTCTTCCATTTAGAGTCACAGCAGCACAGTGAGTGACTGTTTGCACACCACACAGCCACTGCCTTGTCCTGCTGCTCATCCCTTATCAGCCCATCAGCAACAAAAAATAAACCTGAAGATAAGACACTGGAGGTGATCTACTCACAGCACTTTGATTCACTGCCCCCAAGAATATTATTTGGTATGATCTAATACTTTCTATTAATACTTTGAGAAAGAGGAGGAGCAGCACTGAAGTGAAAGTGGAATTCTTGTTAGAGCATGTATCCTTTCCCAAAAACCTTTTTGTTTGTAAGCCAAGAGCAGATACCTGACAAGGCCTGTGCTCCCAGCCTGGTTTCATCCAGAAGAAAAAAGATTGGCCAGCTGTAAAAATAGAGGGGTCAGAGAAATAAATGTATATTTAATTTGAAGATAATCCTTTGCATTTGTCCAACCAAGCCCTTCTTAATTTTTGGTAAAAATGCTCTCTGCAGTATTTCCATATATTAAACCAAAAGATTCTGGGGCAGAGGAGCCTTGCTGTGGGGAATGTGAAAAGAATGAGAAAGAACTCACTGGTGGTAGGTTAAAAATAGACGCTGTGGCACAAATACGTATTTAAATGTCCTTCTCCAATGATACAATGCTTGTTAAGGCCAGGTATGTCAGGAAGTTGAGTACAGCACCTGGGATGTCAGGGCATTTATCCATCATGCCCTGAGTGGATAAGCAGGACTGATTGAACTCAATATTTAAAATGTCAAGTACAAGAAAATATTTTTTGCTTTAAATCTTTGTGATTGAAATGCAAAACAACATCTTTTTCTGCCTGAGTAGTTTTGCAGCATTCTGTCTTTAATTCAGAACTGCTGAGCATGTGTTCATTTATGTGCCATGGATAAATCTGGCCTGGTGTGTTAACCTGGGGCAGAGCTGCCAGGCTCCACCTAGGGCACAGTTAATGCTTTTGAAACACTTGTCCCTCAGAAAGTCAAGTTCATATTCTCACAACAAAGTCAAAAGCTGGACTTGATGATCTTGGAGGTCTTTTCCAGCCCTAATGATTCTATGGTTTTGCGAATATTCCATCAGAAATCAGTCAGACATAAATTGTCACAACAAAGCAATTTAAAAGAAAAAAGGAATATTAACCTTTACCTCATACATGTTTGGAACAGGGAGGTTTGGAATCCCCAGCGCTGCAGGTATCCAAGGAATTCCTGGACGTGGCACTCCGTGCTCTGGGCTGGGGACAGGGTGGGCATCAGGCACAGCTGGGACTCCATGGGCTGGGAGGACTTTTCCAGCCTCAATGATCCTGGGATTCTCCTTGCCCACGCAATGGTGATGGTTTTGTCAGAGCTGTTCCTTGAGATTTGGAGCTGAAGGAGCAAAGCAGCAAAATGCAGGAATTGAAACATTTTCTCAAGTGACCCAAGAGCACTCTCCTCCCCTCTTCGTGCTCTGATGCCAGAACAAAAATCTTATGTTCAGCCTAACTTTTTATTTCACTAATCATCCTTTTGTTTCTTAGTTTGGTTTGGTTCTTAATCTTTCTTCTTGGTTCCCTTCTGTAATTTCCATGGGTTATCCCATGCTTTTTTCCAGCCCTGAGCTGTGCTGCTGAAGATCTGCCACGTTTCACACTAAAGGCAGCTGCATTTCAGCAGCAGAAAAAGTGGTGCTGGTGTCCTGCGTGTAATTTTAGCCTTGTTTGCTGTGTTTCTAAACAAGATATCAAACAGCAGTACAAAATGGTCTGAAGGTGATGTTCTAGTAACACAGGGCTTGCAGAGTATCGCTGAGGGAGAAGTTCTTTGCAGGAACTTCCAGGATTGAGCTGGAATGCCAATAATGAATTACATGTTCAATAAGAAAAGCTGGCCCTTCACTCCATTAAGGTTTGTTATTGATAATGAAGATGTCACCTTCTGCATTCAATCTACTGAGGAGCAGCACTCAGGAGGAAAAGGGGCCTGTGAGTTATTTCTGGAATGCACACACGGGTCAGAGAGCCGCAGGTTATGCTGAGGTTGCTCTCCAGAGACTCCACCAACATGCTGCGTTAATTTCTGGACAATTTCAAAAGATGTTAAGAAAGTTAAATAAACAGAAATCAGATTAAAAGGGGAAGCACAGCCTAGTATAGCAAAATGCAGAGTAATTGAAAATGGCTTGCCAAAGGAGACAGGGAGGGGTCTGCAGCTCTGGGCAGAATCTAAAATACTTGGCAGTAGTGAATGAGATATGATATTTCATCTGGATATAAATATGAACTTCTGGAAAGAGTTAAGCAAAAAGAAGCCTCTCAAGGGCTCCTGACAACCATTTATTGAATTATGTGATCTAGCACATGCAAAGGGATCATTGTTGATACTGGCTTTTGAATGCAACTCCTTGAAGAACCAGTGTCAGCTCTATTTGTCAGTCGAGTGATCCCCTAAGAAGTCACGTCTGTTATCATCACCCTGGTTCTGCTCCATACATCATGGCATTCCTGACCTTCCAAAATACCAGGGTTGCTCCCCTGTCACTTAATCTGTTTATCAACTCTTCTTGGGCTTCCTTCACCAGGTGTGTTGGCTCTTCGTTGGGTTCCTTCCTTGCACACAGTCGCTTTTCACGTGTTTCTGGGTCTGCGTGTTCAGCCACGAAACATTTCATAAGTGATGAAAATATTGACACACGATTTGCATCAAGGTGGAAAAGCACTTCAGGTGCACTTATGGGGTGAAATTAAAGACATGTTTATACTAAAATTTAGTTTGCAGCGTGGACTCCTCAAGTTCAGAGATTATTGAATTTGGATGGTGTTTATTCAGGCACGTTATAGGAATGCCTCCATCAACTGAAATTCAATGTTCTTAACAACTCTGATAATTACATTTTTCCATTGGAGCACTCCCTTGGGTTAGCCTGGGGCTCCATCTCCCCGAGGCCTGGTGAGCTCCAGCCAAGCTCTGGTGTGTTTTGGGTTTCCTGAGGAGCACCGAGGTGCCCAGCTCCCTTTCCCTGGTGCTTCTGAGAACAGGTGGCCTCCCTCGGGGTCACCGAGTATATTTAGGGATGAAACTCGAGCGGGCTGGAGCCAGATTGGCTGTGTGGGCCACCCGCGTCACCGGGAGCCGCTGAACACCCTCGCTCTCGCCCAGTGCTGCTCAGGAGGGAAGACTGGAGAGCCTTTGCTCCAAAGGATATTTACTGCATGTCGCTGGTAAGAACATTTTAAATGCATTTCACCTCTTTTCCTTAGAAGAGGATCTTGGGATGTTTCCCCATTCTGTAGTTTTTTGGGAATACCTGTTGTGCTTTGCCCATGGAAGTCGGGTTTTCTGTCTGGATAACTGGCTGTGGATTGGAGGAGGAGGAAGACCTGGAATGGGGTTTGGAAGTGTGTAACAGTGACAGGTTGAAGAGATTGTGTTTGTATGCAAACCCCACTTCTTGAGTTTATTCACACACCTCAGCCTACTGTTTCGAGTGACTTGTCACTTGTTATTTGAGTTATTCTGAATTTATTTTAATAGTTAACAACACGGTTTTCCCAATTCTTTTTTGGCCATTTTTCTCGGCCCGTTGGGACTAAAAAGGGCCAGTATTCCGTGTTCCTATATTTAACCTGCATGACTTGACTTCCCTTGCCTCAGAAGGAATTGCAGTTTAGCCAGCTCAACCCAACTGCCCCATCAGTTGGCAGGATTAGCTTACACGGCAAATATCCCTGGACTCAGGAGCAGCTGTTCCAAAGCCTCATCCCCTCCCAACATTAGAAACAGGGCTGCAGACTCTGGTGGAAAATTGTGGCTTTGCCTCACAGCAAAATCAGTGTGTTAATTAATTTGTTCAAAGGTTCTGACACAAATCTGTGCTTTGTACTTCAGCCAACTCTATGTATTTTCATCTTTTCCAGGTCTGAAGAAATAGAGAGAAAAAACCCACAAGAGCTTAAAAAAAATCCCAGAGCTTCTCTGTAGGCTGATGCTGGGAAGACAGAAATTGCCTCATTAACCTAAGGTCACTTAAAAAAATATTTACAATATTTTTCTACATTATGCTCTTACTTATGAATGAATATAGTAGAATATAAATCTCCCATTCAAATGAGCATGAATGATATAATGAAATAGCATAGAATAGTCACAGAGAAAAGAAAAATGCTTCAAATAATTCTATTGTAATGAGAATATCACATCATGTTTCAAGAGATCTTTTTTATTTTCTCTTTTATTTTATTTATCTCCTTTATTTTATCGATCTCTTTTATTTATCTCTTTTATTTTATTTATCTCTTTTATTTTATTTTAATTGGATCCAGTGTTGGTGTTATAACTGGAATGAGGTATTTGTCCAAAATTGTAATTTATATCAGTATGTTTGAAACTTAATCCAATGTTTTTCTGTAACGAGTAATGCCAGATCCCAGCTTTATTTAGGGTCTGACTAGTTACAAACCATGATCTCAAGTGCTTTATGAGCTTGACTTGTACCTTCTCATGGTATTTTCAGTCATGGGCTAATACTGTTTATTCACATTTTCACCTGCTGCGTGACCAGTGAGTGGGGGAGAGACAGAAACAAACCCTCAGAATGGAGGAAGAAGAATATGAGGAAGTTGTGGAGGTAAGAAAAAAAATGTGAGAATAGAAATGTTTGTTTCCTGGCTTGTGACTAAATACATGAATCACCTTACTGAGATGCTGCTCAGGAGCAGAGGTTGCTGTTTGCTCTCTGAAGATTAGGGATGATTAGACAGCTATTAAATGGTTTCATCAGTAAAACAACAACAACAACAGTTGCTCTCGGTGGAGCAAAGTCTCCTGGCTCCTCTCATAGTTTCTCAGTTTAAATAAGGACTGGAACCATCCCACACTCACAGTGCGAGGTTTTCTGATTACTCCCTGCATAATTATAGATGTACTGGGCCAGCTCTTTTCCCTCCTGGCTTGCCCTCTGTCACCCAATCCATGCTGGAGAAGATGACTTTGGAAGCCCCTTTCTAGCCCTGCCTCTGCAGAAATGCAGCAGCTTTGTGCCACCAGGGGACCACAAACCAATTTAGCCTGAGACGTGGCAGAGATGGAGCCAGGTTTAAGTGACAGGACAAGGGGGGAGGACTTGAAATGGACAGAGGGTAGATTTAAATTAGGTATCAGGAAGAAATCCTTCCCTGTGAAGGTGGGGAGGCCATGGCACAAGGTTGCCCACAGAAGCTGTGGCTGCCCCTGGACCCCTGGAAGTGTCCAAGGCCAGGCTGGAGCAATCTGGGATAGTGAGAGCTGTCCCAGCCCATGGCAGGGAGTGGAATAAAGGATCTTTAAGGTCCCTTCCAACCCGGGGCATTCCATTATTCTATGTCCATGGAGGTGCATCATGGATTAATTTGCCAGGAGGTCATTTAAACTCACAGTTAGACACTGATTATTTAGTCTCAGGAAACTGAATAAAAAAATTCCCAGCTGGAGCCACCAGAATGACTTTGTTATTGTAACAGCACATGAAATTAACAGTGTGGTCTTCCTTGTTGCATTGCTACTACTCTGAAATTAACTTATGTGTTATGAAAGTCTTGTAAAAAAAAAAAAAAGAATCACGGAGTGTTTGAGGAAAAGAACAAGAGTATAAATGTAAACATCCTACATCTCATGGTCACCACACTGTGTTCAGTGGACTCTTGACTTCAGGTTGTGTGAGGGCACTGCCAGCTTTACATATTTCAAATAGTGAATCAAGTAAAGCCAAATGATTTGTCAGTCCAAGTTAAATGCATTTTGCAAAATAGGTGTCACCACTCAAAAAGCCGTTTTTAAAGACATTTTACTACCTAGCTACAATGACACCAACCCTTCCTTAAATTTCTTATTCCCCTGTTACTTGTAATTGCCTTTGTGTTTCCTGTGCATTGTGTGCTCTCTGTAATGGGTATTTATTTGCTCTCATTGTTTATTTATTCCAGCAGGAGTTATGGTATTTTGGGCTTTTTGTTCACACAGCCCCATTTCATCCTTTGTTTTTTGATTTTCAATGGCCACGCTGCTGTAACCACATCCCTTGGGCTGAGGAGGCACTGCTTCAGTAGCTTCCCTTGGGATACTCGTGGTGAGATGCTAAATAATAGAGGAACAACAGCATCCAGTACAATTTCAGGCCTTTCCAGAATTTTCTTAATTCCTGTATCTGTCCAAGATTTTAAACCCATGAGTTCTATCAGAAATTCATCTGAAAGAGAAGGACGTGATCGTTGCATATTGAGTGGCTTAGGTATCGCCAAAGATTTTAAGATGCTATTTTTTAACTTTCTCTGGAATTGTGAGCCTTTACTTGATGTTGTAGCTGTCTTGGGATGTGCAAAAATCCACAGTGAGTGATACAAACATTTGCTGCTGAGTTACTTGCGGTTTTTTGGAAGGTTTTGTATAAACTTTGTGGAAGATTTTGCTGGGGGATTTGTGGAGGGTTTTGTAGAAAGTTTGTGGAAAATTTTATGGACGATTTTGCAGAGGATTTTGTGGAAGATTTAGTAGAAAGCTTGTGAAAGGTTTTGTAGAATGTCTGGTGAAGGTTTTGTGGGAGGTTTCTGGAACATGTTGTTAAAGGTGGGCCCAGCATGGAAATCACCTCAGAACAGCCCAATATGTCGCAGCTTGGGAAGTATGGCTTGGTCGCTTGAACTAACTTTGAGGAAGAGCTCTCAGAAAGGGGCTTAAATTTGAACGAGAAATTTTTTAGGTTCAAAGGGTTTTCCATTCCCGCAGCTGCGGCAAGCGACCCCAAGCAATTACCGCTCGGAGGAGATTTTCCAACATAAACGCCGCATTTTCCCATTTTCTCTTTGTGCAGGTGAAGCACATCGGGTGCTGTACCCGCAGCAATGTCTTTAAAAGCTTTTTTCCCGTCATTTCTGAGCGGGGCAGGTGCGGGGCGCCGAGGCCCCGCGGCCCCCTCAGCGCGGCCGCCATTTCCGCGGGACGGCGCCACCGCGCGGCCGCGGGCGGGAAATGGCGGACGGGGAAGAAATTTACCTCGAAATCCGACAAAAACCTCCCTTGGCGCAACCTTAGGCTGTTTCCCACTGTCCTGCCGATTATTCCCTGGGAGCAAAGCCCGATCTGGCTGCACCTCCCGTCAGGGAGTTGAGCAGAAGGTCCCCCCCGAGCCTCCTTTTCTCCCGGCTGAGCCCCTTTCCCAGCTCCCTCAGCCGCTCCTGGGGCTCCAGGTCCTTTCCCAACTGTGTTGTCCCATCTGGAAAAGATGCTCCACTGGACGTGGTGCTCACAAACATGCCAGAACTGGTGGGAAATGCAAAGATCAAGGGCTGCAGTAACCATGGGACAATGGAGCTGAAGATATAGGGAGCAGTGAGCAAAATAAATGGAATTATCCCAGACTTTGGAAGAGCAGAATTGGGGCTGCTCGGGGAAATCCTGTAGGAAACAGCAAAGCACGCAGGGTAGTTGGGTGTTCATCCAGCGTGATTTTCCCTGAGCACACAGCTCAGCCTGAAGTGCAGAAATCAAACAGCAGAAGGATGGAGTGGAGGAACACAGAGCTCCTGACTGAGGAAAATGACACACACAAAAAAGGAGGAATATATGAAGGTGGAAGCTGGAGCAGACAACTTGGGAAAAACTTAAAGATTTAAAGCATTACAGACTCCATTTCTACATCCATGGGCAATGTTCAGCTGAATTTGGTCTTCAAGAATGGCAAGAAGGAAGATCCAGGGAGCTACAGGCTGGTCAACCTCACTTTGTTCTTTGGGAAGGCCGTGGAGCAAATCCTTTGAGAAGCTATTTTTAAATACATGAAAGACATGAAGGTCGTGGGGAGAAGTGAACACTGAGTTATCAAGAGCAATCTATGGCTGATGAACCTCATTAATTTTTATAATGAGTTCACAGCTGCTATGGACAGGGGGAGACCAGTGAAGGTTGTCTACCTGATCTGCTTCAGGCTCACCTCATGTTGTGGTTTTATCCCCAAATTTATGAGATGTAGGAGGATAATGGGTAGTAAAACGGGTGAAAAATCAGCAGGCTCAGAGTTGTGATCAGCAACAAAGTGTAACCAGCAGCCAGAAATTATTGGTGTCCTTGTAGGAACAATAACAACCCTGAGGACAACATCATGGGTGTCATCAAATAAAAACCAGGAAAATCCTGGAGTTTCAATGCTGATTCTTTTAATGTGGTCATCAATGTCTTCCCTCTTGTGAATAAAATTAGATAACAATCTTTCATTAATTATTTGGGTGATTATTGGTTGGGGAACGTATGGAATAAAAATCCAATCATTAACGAAAAACGTGAACAGATATTCAGAGTTACCAAATGACTCCATAAGCACCTGTGAACTAAAATCCTGTTTCTCCAGAAATACATGTTTTAAAACATCTTCACAGAAGCTACGATTTGCTGATCTGGGCTAACAATGATGTTTTTTCTGGTTTTTTTTCAAAGTACTATATTGAGGAGACAGTTATTGAGGAGGGTGAGCCACACGAGGTAAAGGTCCCTGTCATGCTGCATGTAGCACATAAATGCATGTAATTAACATGAAACACTAAATTAGCAGCTTTTTGTATTCTGAGGTTTAATTTTTCGCATTAAACACACAAATATCAGTGAACAATTGCTTCTGAATTATACTTTATTTTTGCTTCAAGTCCCTGCTGTGTGATGATCTAAGATCGGTGTACATGTATCAGTTCTGTTCCCTTCATCTTGTGTAATTTCTCTGAAAAATTACAGTTTTGCAGATTTTTCATCATGTCACTGATAACAAATATTTGGGTCACCAAGCAGTGATTGCCATAATTTGAAATTCTTCTTCTAAAACAGCTACAACCCAACTCTCTGCTGTGTTATCATGAAATATGCTTTATGGCTTATGCATAAACAGAAGTTATTAATTGTGTAATTCTTGGTGTATTTTCAGCTCTGTCTCATTGTTGCAAATAACTCTCAGAACTCTGGCCTTCATGAATTCCTTTTTAAAGGCAATTTTTTGTAAAGCTAATTGATACGAAATAAAACCTTACACTTATTTAGGTGGCTTTGGAGCACATTTTTAGTTGCTTTTCCTTAGAATCTTAGTATTAAAATTACTGCTTGCAGCATGATTATGTTGATAAACAAGTGTATAAAGCATTTTAATTGATTGGAAATTAATGCATGTGGAGCAGAGGCAGCTGGAGCCCCACTCTCCCAGACCCTCTGGAGAATAATTCCATGAGTTTGATGCAGAACCAGCCAGAGAGTTCATTCCTTGTGAGGTTTTTCAGGGTGGGTGATATATAGGGAGCACAATGGTAAATCCCAGTAGGAAAAGTGTCCCTGATTTTCTGTCTCCATGTGGCTCTGGATGAGAGCAGAGCATCCTTTCACCAGCTCGGGGTGGGGTGAAAAACACTTATCCTAACTAACTTTTACAGCTATAAAACAAGTGATTCTTGCATTTTTTTTTTTTTTTTTGATCTCCAGGTGGTCACTGAGATCACTGAGACCATCAGCACAGACTACTCAGGCCCTGAGACCACCACAGTCACCACCTACACAACTGAGCACACCCAGCCCTCTGGGGAGGATGCAGCCCCTCCCATCAGGAAGAAGACAATCCGCACAAAAGTCGACCCATCCAAGTTTTTGACGCCTTACCTGGAACACAGCAATAAAATGAAGGACCTGTTCAGCGAGGTATGTTGTCCCGTGTCTCTTATTTCTTGAGGAACACCAGCTTTAAAAATGTTTTACATGGACTGTTTGATAGTTATAGTCCAAACAACTGGGTTTATCAGTATGGGTGGAATATAATAAATTAGAGGTGATCCAAGTTAGAGATGGATTTTTTCCTTTAGTGTCAGATGGAATGAACTTGGTTGACTAAAATAAGCAGAAGTGCAAATACAGTTGAATAATTTTCGTTTATATTGTTGAATAATCTGCCCCAAAGTCCTGTCCTAACCAGATGAATATGGCAATAATTGCTAATACAGCTCTGCCAGAGCTCGGAGATATAGCTTAATTATTTTTATCATTATTTTCTTCCAGAACAAGTACAAAGAAAAATTTAGAAAGGAAAGAGGAAAACCATATGCTTCCACAATTGATACCCCAGAAATCCGGAGGATCAAGAAAGTGCAGGACCAGCTCAGTGAGGTGGGTAACAACTGCATTTCTAGGTTCATCCAGGTTCTGGGTATTTAAATGAAGGATGAAAATGTCATTATTCTGTTTGGGTTTTTTTAAAAAACCAGTCAGTTTTGCTGTAGAATCAATAAATTCTGTGCACTGTTCCAGGTTAAATACCGCATGGCTGGGGAGGTTGCCAGAACCATTTGCCACGTGGATGAAAAGGCCAAGGATATAGAACATGCAAAGAAAGTGTCACAGCAAGTGAGCAAGGTGAGTGACTTCCGACTTTCCCAACACTAGTGGATCCTGAGGTTACTGATAACAACAAAGTTTTGAGCTCAGGGTGCTAAAGCAACGTTTATACAACAGTTTAGAAGCACAGGGAGGGATGGCAGAGAAGCTGGTAAGGCAACTATAAGTATAATCTTAAATATTTCCAGTTGCTCTCTTCAGATTTACTGCTCTGAGACACTGATTTGAAAAAATATCTTTGAAGCAGGCAGTTTATTCACAAAAGTAAATATTTTTTTAACTACAGACTGACCAACTTGTTGATCTTTCCTTTCAGGTATTATATAAACAGAACTGGGAGGAAAATAAAGACAAGTACCTGCTTCCCCCTGATGCTCCAGAGCTTGTGAACGCAATAAAAAACACAGCAATGTTCAGCAAGGTAACAAAAACTAACCACAGATCTGAGCAGCTGATGTAAAATAAGATTTCAAAGCCAGAAACTCATTAGTAATGAGCTTTCTGGCTTTTTTCCTGTAGAAACTCTATACTGAAGACTGGGATGCAGACAAAACATTGTTTTATCCCTACAATGACAGTCCAGAGCTCAGGAGGGTGGCACAGGCTCAGAAGACTCTGAGTGATGTGAGTATCAAAGCAGGGATTTGCATGTAGGTACCAAGGGCTGTTGGGTTGTGGTGTAACCTGGGACATGCCACGGTCTTTGATTAGAGTGTAAAAGCTTCACAATGGAACAGAAAATAAAAGTGTGTTAGGTAAGCTCTGATAGTAGTGGTATTTCATAGAACAATATGTGCTTGATGTTAGAGTACAAAGTAGAGCATATTAGAGTTTAAATCCATTGGCAATTTGATGCTGGATTAGGAATGAATGAAATAATGAATTTATTAATTCAGTAAGAAGACCTCAAGTGTCTCCCCAGACACAGAAACTCTCAGAGCTGTCTCCAGGTCGAGTTCACTCTTCTGGGTCTGCAAATGTGCCTCTAAAACAGTGATAAGAAAAGTCAGGGATTGGTGGGACTGGGATTTGCTGATATTTAGATACACAGAACTCTTCAGCAGGGGATTTCAGCTCTCACTTGAAGATTTCAGTGAATTTTACAGATGTTCAGAAGTTCCCTGGTAATACACAGATTAAAGAATTCCTGCTGTGGGGGCTGTGAGCTGAGCTACTTCTATTAATGTGGTGGTGGAGGAGTTCAATACTGTGATGCTCAAATAAATGTTTATTTCTTCCATCCTTTCAGATTGTCTACAAAAAGGGACACGATGAAAGGAAAGTGAAATTCACCTCTCTGCCAGACCCCCCTGATGTGGAACAAGCCAAGAAGGTGACACGGCAGCTGAGTGATGTGAGTAGAACCCTGCCCAAACCCCACTCCTGCAGGCAGAGAGGCACAAAGGGACCTAAGGAAAGGGAAGGCAAAAGGAAAATCTCACAGGAAGACCAACTTTTGCTGGAGAAATTGGGATCAAATTGCATCATCTTGTAATGCAGAAGTAGGGTTTTAACTCCATTCAGAATTTAACTATTATTCTATTTAAAAGTTTATTTTATTGTATTGGAAATTATGTGCATTTTAAAATTAGAGGATTGCAGTATTCACTCATGGTGGAGAAACCACTAAGAAAACTGCGCTGAACCCATTTGTAAGGTAAAATAATTAATTCAGCCAAAATTTCTTTAATCTTATATTTCTTTAGCTTAAAAGCTAAATTGTCATCAAGAAAATTTTATAACGTAAAAAAAGAGGATCAGTACCATAATTCATTGAAATCAATAAAATAATAAGCTTTGTCGGTATCTCCAAAACTATTCAATATAGATTTTTTAAAAAAGATTGGTTTTGGCATATATGTTCTTTAACAAGGTTAAAAAAGTATTGGGGAAGGTTTACTTTTTATGGTAAGTAATGCAACTGTGGCTGAAAATGCACCTGGAACTCTGAGTCAAAACTCAGGCAGGTGTTCTGTTGTTAGACAAACTCTTTAAACTTTTAATACTTGATTTTTGTGAGCTTNTAGGTATCTCCAAAACTATAAAACATAAATTTTTTTTAAAAGATTATTTTTGGCATGTATGTTCTTTAGCAATGTTAAAAAAGCATTGGGGGAGTTTTATTTTTTATGGTAAGTAATGTAACTGTGGCTGAAAATGCACCTGGAACTCTGAGTCAAAACGCAGGTGTTCTGTTGTTAGAGAAACTCTTTAAACTTTTAATACTTGATTTCTGTGAGCTTGAAAAATAATAGAAATCACAAATACCAAGTAATTAAAAGGGTTTTCTTATAACCAGTTCCAGCAGGAATACCAGTCAATTCTGTCTCAATGGGCAATATCGTAATATTATGTGACCAGGGAGAAAACAGAACTAAAGGAATATGTTAAAGGTGATTTATTTCTCCTTTTTAGGTCAGGGAAGGTACTAAGAGAAATGACTTAACACTGAAATGGTTTGGCCAAATCACATTTAAGGTGTTTTTGGCCATAACTGCTAAAATAGTTATAAGGCAGGTGTCAATTATGAAGCAGCTTTAAAAAGACAGCTTTGAAGTACGAATCTGTCAAGTGAAAATGGAGCTGTGCCTTGGGGGTTCAGTTTTATTGTTTTGTTTCCTTATAGGTTGTTTACCATGAGGACTATAAAAACAAAATCAAAGGCAAGTGGAGTCAAACTCCGTGCTATGACGTGGCAATTGCAAAAATGAATGCAGAAAATCTAAGTATGGTGAGTGGGTCCTGCAGAAATTCTTCAACAGCTTTATCCCTGTTTATGTTCATTTGGAAAATACTGAGGCTCCATTTGTGACATTTCTTATTTCCTAAATAATCCCTGTTGTAGATGTCTAATTTACAATTATGTGCTGTGTTGTTTTCTGTCTGTCTCTGTTCCTAACAGAGGAAATACCAGGAAGACTTTGAAAACATGAAAGACCAAATCTACTTCATGCAGACTGAAACTCCAGAATATGAAGCCAACAAACGAGCTTCAGAAAATGTCAGCAAGGTGAGGGAGCTGTGTCCACCTGTTCAGCTTTGGAGCAGTTCTGAACTCACACAAGTTTGTGCTGAAATTGTTTTGGCAAGACCTTTCGTGGTCCTTTGTTGCCATAAGTTAAATAAAAGGGGCATTTTTCCTGGAAAGTTGAAGATTATATCATAGAATAGATTCATATCACAAAATGGTTTGGGTGGAAAGGGGCCTTCAAGACCACCCAGTGCCACCCCTGCCATAGGCAGGGACACCTTCCACTGTCCCAGGCTGCTCCAAGCCCATCCAGCCTGGGACACTTCCAGGGATCCAGGGGCAGCCACAGCTTCTCTGGGCAATCACACAGGTTGGTGAGCATTTGGCTTTTAATACTGATTCTTAAAACATCTTTTTTTATTTTTTTATTCTTTCAAGTTCAAATACAGAGCAGACTATGAAAAGAAAAAAGCTGTTGCAGATTATAATGTGCTCCCTGCTACAGAGAACCCACTGCTGAAGCAATTAAAAACTGCAGGAAATATTCTGAGTGATGTGAGTATTATCAGTGTGCAGCCACGTCATTTTCAGTCATGTGCCAGAAACCACACTCACCATTTCTTCACAAGGCTTCTCCTTTGGATCTTGTAGTATTTTTAGTTTTGTAGCCCCATATTTTTCATGAGATAGCATCAGCCAGAACAATTCAAGTAAAGAATGAATTCTGCACAGATGAGTGTAGCAACAGCAGTGGCACGTGAATGGCTAATAAGTGGATAGTTCATTTAGATCCTTGTGGATAATGAATCAGAAGAGGACAGTTCTTCCCTTACTGTTTTAAGGAATTTCATCTAATAATGATAGTATATGTGATGCTTCTACATATTTTTATATCATATTCTGGTTATTTGCTGTAACGGTCCTCTCAATTCCTCTTTTATTTATATGAAAAGAGATGGAATATTTCTCAGTGTTAGGAGTTCAAAAAACATTAGTCAGTCCTTTCTATCTTCCCTTACAAATCTAAAAAAAGTTATTTTTAAAGACCATTGGGAAAACAGTGCCATCTGTTTCTCAATCCTGTGGGAAAGCTTTTCTTTGGAACTGTTTCTCTGTTTTACTCTTGTCATTTTTAGCGTGGTGGGGGGTGACTTGCAGTGAGATCTCCTGCATGATCTGGTATTATTTGATTTGCAGAAATTATACAAAGAAGCCTATGAACAGTCCAGAGGAAACAGGATGAATTACTGTGAGACACCCAAGTTCCAGACTGATGCTGCTCTGAAAAACTTTAGTGATGTAGGTATTTCACTTGGGATTTGTCCTTCAGCACTGACCCTCTTGATTACTTCTGCTTCTCACCTCGTGGTTATTTTGGCAGATAAAATATAAAGATGCATATCAGAAGAATATTTTGGGGCACTACTTGGGCAGCTTTGAGGACCCACATCAGATCCACTGCATGAAGGTTGAAGCTATGAAAAGTGATGTGAGTGTGGCAATCGTTCTGTTTTCCCCATCACTCTAGCAGCTTAGACAAAGCTCAGCTGTGGTTCCTTACTGAATGTTGCTCTTGTTCCTAGAAAAATTACAAAGCAGATTATGAGGAGGAAAAGACAAAGTGCTACTTCCCTCAGACCATAACTCAAGAGTATGAGGCAATCAAGAAGTTGGAGCAATGTAAAGATGTGAGTACAGGACAGCAGTTGTTCACCACAGAAAAATTAACTGAGTGATCCCTGGTAACATCAATGGTCCTGAGTTTGGCCTCATTGCCATATGTTACTTTTAAAAAAACTATCTTCATCTCTATTTTAGGGCCTTTTGTGACATCTAGTGATCAAACCAGATATAGCACAATGCTTTTTATGGCAAGTAAACCCATAAAATGAGAGCAGTAGTACCAAAACAAAGAAATGAACCTCAAGCATTCACCTGCTCAAATCAATATTTTTTTTAATTAATACTTTAAAAGTACTTAAGTTAATTTATTAATAATTTTATTTATTTTATCAACACTTGGAAAATACTTTATATGTCTTTTCTACAAATATTTTTTTGTCTTCTTTCAGTACACCTACAAAAAGCATCCTGATCAAACCAAATTCACTTCAGTGACCGACTCTCCAGTACAGAAGCAAGCAGAGATCAACAGCAAACAGCTGAGTGATGTAAGTAAACTTTGGAAACACTCTGACATTCCCAATTTCTGCCCTGTGCCCACCTTCACTTCATCCTCCAGCTTTAAGAGCACTCATGAAATAATTGTGTAGGTGACTGTGTGTCGTCACACTTGGACACCAGCAGAACATCACCTGGAAATCAGATTTTTTAAAATAGTTTTTCAATTCAATTGGGCTGCTAAATATCTTCCTTAATTTTTCTTTGCAGATACTGTATAAATCCAAAGGGGAAGAAATTATTCACAAGTACCACCTCCCTCCTGATGTGCCCCAGTTCATCCAGGCTAGAGTTAATGCCTACAACATCAGTGATGTGAGTATACTTTGAATTTCAACACCATGAAGCTCTCCACTGATGGTATCAATTTTATTGCCTTTGTGATGTTGAATTTTTGGTGGCATTATCAGCCTTCCAGGAATGAGATAAAAACTGACATCTCTCTTAATAGCCTTGGAATTTTAATAGTCTGGCCAGACTCATAAAAAAATAATCAGCCAGGCTGCTTTCTCCAGTCCCTTTAGAGCACAAAGCCTGAGTTTGAAGCAGACAGGAAAAAATTTCTGAAGATTCAGTCAAATGAAAAAGGGGTTTGCATAAGAAAGGGCAAAAATGCCACTGATAGAGTTATTCTAAATAAAAAGTGCAAAAATGCTTGTGGAATTTATGATTATCTTCGTAGTAGATTTATTATAGTAGAACTGTAGTTTGTGTACAGGTTAACATTTTTTTCCTTGAGATTACATGGACTGAACTGTAATAAAATCTCCTATAACAAAACCATGGGCTTAAACTCTTTATTAGAACTGCTATTCCTGACACTGCAAACTCTTCCCTTTTTCCCCTCCAAGGCTAACTACAAAGCAGACTGGAAGAAAACCCTTGCCAAAGGCTATGATCTGAAACCAGATGCCATTCCAATTATTGCTGCTAAGGCTTCTCGGAATATTGCAAGTGATGTAAGTAGGATTTACATCTAGTGGAGCGCACACCCCTCCTGCATTTCATTATTTATTATTATTTACCTCTGCTGGAGACCTGTATTCCTGCTTTAGCAAAAGGTTCCAAGTGACTCTTCATTCCTCTCTTAAACACCCCCAATTGAATATTGGGATATTGAAGTGTTTGGTGAGGCTGTTCAGTAATTTATTACTATTATTATAGTCTTAATTAAAAGCTGAATGTCCCAGAGAATTGCAAGCCTGCATCAATGACAATGGTGAGGGAGGGCTTGTAGCTACAACTGTGGGTTGAGATATGTACCAGGTGTCAACACAAGCTGAAAAATCCTATAATCCTCTTCTTTTCTTGACCTAAATAATCCTGTGCTGTCGTAAAAACCATTTATGGGGGTATAGAATGAACTGTAGCATTAATACTTTGAAACTCAGTGCTTTAAACCCATCCAAAGTGTGTTTTCTCTTTCCCAAGTGGGTAAAGCTGTTTTTCCTTTGTCTCTAGTTCAAGTACAAGGAATCCTACGAGAAAGACAAAGGCAAACAGGTCGGGTACCGGAGCCTGCAGGATGATCCCAAACTTGTTCACTACATGAACGTGGCCAAAGTCCAGTCGGATCGGGAATACAAGAAGGATTATGAAGTCACCAAGACCAAATATCACACTCCTCTGGATATGTTCAGCGTGACAGCTGCCAAGAAAGCCCAGGAAGTGGTGACAAATGCTGGCTATAAGCAGCCAATCCACCATTACACCCTCCTGCCTGATGCTGTGAACCTGGAGCTGTCCAGAAACGTGATGCAGCTTCAGAGTGATGTATGTCATCAATAATCAGCTCCATTGTTAATTCTCATCGTGACTGTGTGACATCATTAGTCTTTTAAGGCAAAAAAATTAGTTTATATAATCCAATATATATTATATTGAATTAACAGTAGGTTGGGATGTGATTGGTCTGGAACCATTTCTTTTCCAAACATTATCAGAATTATGTGTAGCTATTAAGTTCTAGGAAACTTATCTAGCAAGTAACAACTTTTTTTGTATCTCTCCATATTTGGCATATTCCCAGAAAATGAGCATGTTTTACTAATTGATGTGTTTTTGTAGTCAGATTTTAATTACTATGATTTTTTTTTCCTAAATACTGACTCTGTCATGCTTAAATTTTAATTGAATCTAAATTGCCCCTCAAAAGTGAATGACCAGGGTAAGTTTTAATGCTTTTCCTGTTTTATGTATATAGACACTAATTTTTCTTGCCTCACTATGTTTTTCTCGTTTATTTTTGGAAAGAATCTGTACAAATCTGACTTCAATAACTGGCTGAGAGGAGTTGGCTGGGTTCCAATTCAGTCACTGGATGTAGAAAAGGCCAAGAAAGCCACGGAGATTCTCAGTGAGAAGAAATACCGCCAGCATCCCGACCAGCTTAAGTTCTCCATCCCCATGGATGCCATGGAACAAGTGCTGGCAAAGCAAAATGCCAAGACCATGAACAAGGTGGGAAGTTGTTGGATTAACCCAAAGTTTGGGTCTCCATCTCACGGAGTTGTGGGGCAAAGTGCATTCCCACTGGAATTTAAATCTAAATTATTTAAATTTCCAATGGGTGTGGTAGTTCCTTGGTTAAGACTGGGCACTGAGAGATCATGGTAAGGCTCTGACTGCTCATAATTAAGGGAGTTTCATTTTCTGTGTCTACTGATTAAAGGTTTCCTCTCCAGATTTATAGTACTTTGATAATCCTTTTTCTGTAGGGCATATTCACAGTAAGTGAACTGCAGAAAACCTGGAATTCTGTCAGTTTTGTACAAGTTTCCTGGAAAGTGGAGTTGTTTACACTTTTCTCTAGTTATCCAGGACACCACTGACCCTTATTCCTTGTTTTCCATGGAAAGAATGTCTGTGAAAATAAATTCTGTGTTCCATTAATGCAGGGAAGAACACAGATTGGAAACTTCCAGCTTCAATATTTATCAATTATCAAAACATACTTTGCAAATTTCTCACAATACCAAAGAAAGGAGAAAGACAATGTTGTTCCTCAGCAGCTCTGTAAAGGTCATTTCTGATGATAATAATATTTCTAGGAAATATTATTTATTGCAAATGAGCAGAAAAAAGGCAAACTCTTATTTTATGAGTTCAGTACCTTTTCAATGCTAAAAATACTTTTGTAATTGCAGAGGCTGTACACAGATAAATGGAACAAAGAGAAGACCAGCATTCATGTGATGCCAGACACCCCAGAAATTCTGCAGTGCAAAGTGAACCAGATGACGATGAGTGATGTGAGTTGCTGTGATCTTGGTGGGCGTTCAGTGCCTTGCTGGTGTTTTGATGCCTTGTTTGAAAGTGTTTAACTTCAGAGTTCTGCCTTCATGACACTTGTTCCCTTTCCCATCTGAACTTAGAAACTTTACAAATCTGAATGGGAGGAGGACAAGAAGAAGGGTTACGACTTGCAGCCAGATGCAATTCCAATAAAAGCAGCCAAAAGCTCCAGGGACATCGCGAGCGATGTGAGTCTGATTGTGTGAAACCATTCTGTGACTTTATTTGAATTAAATGACTAAACCTGAGATCTTGTGATCTATTTCTTCAGTGATAAAGCAGAGCTTAATATTGCATTTTTTAATTGAGGTTTTTGCTGATCTTTCTCTTTCCTGCTCTCAGTATAAATACAAACTGGCCTATGAGAAGGCCAAAGGGAAGCACATCGGCTTCCGCAGCCTGGAGGACGACCCCAAGCTGGTGCACTTCATGAATGTGGCCAAGATGCAATCTGACAGGGAGTACAAAAAGGGTTACGAGAAGGCCAAGACTAATTTCCACACTCCAGTTGACATGGTCAGCGTGGTGGCAGCCAAGAAAGCTCAGGAAGTGGCTACCAATGCAAACTACAAGAACTTAATCCACACCTACAACGTCCTGCCCGATGCTATGAGCATTGAATTGGCCAAAAACATGATGCAGTTACAAAGTGATGTAAGTAAGAGGTGCTTCAGCCTTTGAACTGTGAATATTGAGCTGCTTAGTTGATGAAAAAACACTGTAAGATAAACAGTATTATTTTCTTAGTGAAATTAGGTCAGGTGTTCACAAAATGTAGTAAATTATACAAGTTTTTCAACAATTACAGCCATTTTATTTTTCCTAGACCCTGAAATATTAAATTAATGAATTTGAGCTTAGAAATAAGCAGTTTTATGAATATTTACTCCTTACATGTCCCATCAGGCTCTTCAGGAGCAGCAGTTATGTGCAGACCAAGGCGGGAAAAGCTTTACTTTTCCTTCATACATTTTATCTTGTACTTCCAAATTTATGAACTATTTTATGCTTCATATTGGTCTTCATCTACTTTGTGCCTGCAGAATCAATACAAAGCAGAGTATGATGAAACCATGAAGGGTGTTGGGTGGCTCCCACTGGGCTCCCTGGAAGCTGAGAAGAACAAAAAAGCCATGGAAATTGTGAGTGAGAAGAAATATCGCCAGCATCCAGACAAGTTGAAGTACTCTGTTCCTATGGATTCCATGAACATGGTCTTGGCTTTAAATAATGCCAAAATCATGGATGAGGTAAGAAATTACTGATCAGAATTCATTTAAGCTTGCAGAAGTGGGCAACAATCTACATCTGATTTAATAGTCAACCCTGTTGTATGCAGAGCTTTAGAAAACGTGATTTTATTTTGTAGCTAACGAATGTGCTTTAAGTGCTAAAATAAAAAGATAAATATTCCTCCCATGGTAGTAACACAACATTGTCAAAGCAGTTTGGATTTCAAGTGGCAAACAGTATTTTCAATTGTTTTATTTAATAATAACAGATATTGAGATCTCTATTTTTTTTAATACTTCCAGCACAAGTACAAACAAGCCTGGGAAGAAGACAAAAAGAAAATTCACATCACTCCAGATATTCCACAGATTGTTTTAGCAAAAGCAAATGCATTCAATTTAAGTGAAGTGAGTATTGTTTGTAAGGCCATGACCTTGCTCTTATTTTTTGATTAGGAGTAAGTGAGATGAGGGCATGCAGAAGTCTCACCTTGCTAATTTGCAGTAATTTCACGAAACCTATAATTTTCCTTTTCCCTGCTTCCTTCCCCGAAATTAGATACCCAGAATTGCCAAGAAAAAGCCATGTTTATAGTCAGGTTGTGAAGTGTTCATGCAGACCATTAAAATATAACAGTTGCTAACAAAATGCAGTAGACTTTGAGTACTGTTCATGTTTGTTACTGTATTTATTATTTTATTATTGATTTTTTTTATTTCCCCATGCACAAGGTTTTGTGCAGGGTTCAAATTGTAGGTAGCACCTGTTTCTTTGGTAAAAGATGACATTATAGACAGGTTTTGGTAGCCAGTTGTTAAATCTGCATATGCTAAATAAAGTATTGCTTGTAATTATGCACATCTGCAATGCGGGCAGAAATAGACATTTTTATCTCTTTTTATTTTTTAAGACGACATCCTCATAGAGGCAACTTTTCGCCAGTATTTGTGCATGTAGAAAACATGTAAATTTTTGCTTTTTTAGAAGGTGTTTCTTTTTCCTTTTGCAGAAAATGTACAGATCTTCATTTGAAGAAACCAGGAAGAAAGGATATGATCTCAGGGCTGATGCTATTCCTGTCAAAGCTGCCAAAGCTTCCAGGGATATTGCCAGTGATGTAAGTTTTTGGGAGAGAAGATGGGCAGGGACAGTTTCCACAGTCCCAGGGTGCTCCAACCTGGCCTTGGACACTTCCAGGGACCCAGGGACAGCCACAGCTGCTCTGGGCAATCTGTGTTAGGGCCTCAGCACCCTCATAGAGAAGAATCTTTTCCTTAATTTCAAATCTAAATGAATTAAAGTCTCTATTTCTGTTCCCTTCCAGTATAAATACAAATTAGGGTATGAAAAAGACAAGGGGAAACTCGTCGGCTTCCGCAGCCTCCAGGATGATCCCAAACTTGTCCATTCCATGCAAGTGGCCAAGATGCAGTCGGACAGGGAGTACAAGAAGGCCTACGAGACGAGCAAGACTCACTACCAGACACCTACTGATGCCCTCAGCGTGGTGGCAGCCAAGGAGGCCCAGGACCGGGTCACCAACACCGGCTACAAACGCCTGATCCACCAGTACATGCTCCTGCCAGATGCAATGAGTTTGGAGCTGTACAGAAACATGAACCAGATCCAAAGTGATGTAAGTCTTCTTTTTGTGCCTTTTGTTTTTACGTCGTGGCTGCAGTTTGGAAAGAACGGGATTATTTTTTTATGAGCTGTCCTTCTTTTTGTGGCTTTTGTTTTTCCGTCATGGCTGTGTTTCGGAAAGAACTGGATTATTCTGTATGAGCTGTTTGTGCATTGTAAACTTTGTTTTTGTCTCCTGTTTGGCAGAATGAGTACAAGCAGGATTACAAGGAGTGGTTCAGGGGGATTGGTTGGAGCCCCATTGGTTCTCTGGATGTGGAGAAATCAAAGAAAGCCACGGAGATTGCCAGCGATCGGAAGTACCGGCAGCACCCCAGCATGTTCCCCTTCACCAAACAGAACGATGCCATGGACCTGGTCCTTGCAAAGCAGAATGCAAATATCATGGACAAAGTGAGTATTTAGTGGAAAAGCCAGGCAGGCATTCACGTGTCATCCATTCCAAAAACCACTCTGTAAATCTCTGTCACACCTTTATGTGGCAGTGTTCCCCTGGGAAAAACAACTGTCACAGGCTCCTCTTTTTCCATTTTTTTTCCTCAATGAAACAGTTCTTGTTAACAGCATTGGTTAAAGAAATCTTTTCTCGTTTTTCTCCAACCTGGATTCATCCCATTCTTATAAAGAAATGACTGGTCCTGAAAATCTTGATAGTTTGGTTTCATTAGAAACAAGACTGGATAATGATTGAGCTGATTCTGGATTAGATCATTACGTAGTAAAATAAATCTGAGTCAGCACCTTCACCTTGTTACTCATCCATATCCAAATGGAAAGGTGAAAACCCTGGAAGAACCATCTTTTGTTGTTTATATTAACACATCTGATGTAACTTTCTGTCCATAGCATGCTTATACCCAAGCCTGGGAGAAGGATAAAACTCAGGTCCATGTGATGCCAGACACACCAGATATTCTACAGGCCAAACAGAACAAGACAAACTACAGTCAGGTAAAGTATTTTGATACATCCTATCAACATTTTAAATTAATATCTACTGGAGATTTAGAGCACAGGCAAGAATTTCGTGTGGGTAATATTTTCAGAGTAAAATAAGTACTAGCTTCAGGCTAGCAAGCTAACAGACTAAATTGCATTATAATGTGTAGAAAATATAAGTCCTGCTTTTGAAGTCTGGAAATGCATAGTCCATACTCTATGCTTAGCATAGAATTCAGCCATGTAAAAAATTTCTTACTATAAAATTACGAGTTAAATGTGTATATTTTTTAACCTAACCTACGGGAAAAAGTGGATGTGGTGATTCCAGCTTTTCTCTCAGCTTTCAGATAGGAGAAACTGACAATTGTGCCAGTGGAAAACACTCAGGTTTTGCTTTGCATCATTGCTCAGAGGCAAATCTTTGACTTAAGAATGCCTGTCCTTAAAATCAATTGTGCACAAACTGACTGGACTGTTAAATGGCTTCATTAAAGCCTTATTAAAATTTTGTTAAGCCAACCAAAAAGTGTGCAGTTATCTCAGATGTATGTATTTCAGATTCTCCAGATATGTTTCAAATCAAGATAAGCTATAGTAGGAAGCTGCTAAATATTGAGAAACTATTTCATCCCTTTCCTAAGCCTTGGAAGACCAGCATTCCTTGTTTATCAGTTTCCCATTTCTCAGTTCCCATTCTAGCAGCCCTTTTCTCATAACTGAAGCCTGTGAGGTGACCAATTTGCATCATTAGTGTATCTAAATAGCAGGTGACATACATATTACTGCTTTTAATTAATGTTGTTTTCAATTTTAGAAACTCTACAAGCTTGGCTGGGAGGAAATGATAAAGAAAGGCTATGACCTCACACCTGAAGCCATGTCAGTGAAAGCTGCCAAAGCTTCAAGGGACATTGCAAGTGATGTAAGCAGCGTTTTAAACTCAATGTGACGTGCATTGATCTGGTTGTTGTAACCTACAGAGTCACAGTAAATTGGAATACACCTCTCTGCTAAGGTGTGGCTTGGAGTCAAAACCAACATTGCTGACAAAACTCTTTCCTGAGTTGTTTTTGTCCAGTTTAACAAGGGTTTCTCTGGCATCTTAACAAGTCCAAAGTTTGGTCCATTCATGACATGGCTGGTGATAAAAAGGGAGGAGTTTTCTGCTCTTTTGGCTGCTTTATTTTCAGAGCAGCAGCAAATTTGGTCCAATTAGCTGAGCCCTGTGCCTATCCTCATTACAACTCTGAAATGGATGTGGTGACACATGGACTGCTGTTACCATACCTTGGTACAAATACAACTCCTGCATTTGTGGAAAAGATTTTATTAATCATTAGGAAATGTTTCCCGTGCTTAAGTATCTTTGTATTTCCTGATTTTTCATTGTTGATGATCTTATTCATCAAAATATTTCAGTGTGTCAGTGTTAGGGAGTTCTGAGCAGAGTGAGTGTGTGAATCAGATGGCACAGGAGACCATTCCTATTGCCATGCTCTCTTCCTTTCCAAGGACTCTTTCTTTCCCAGGGAGAGCATTCACTGATACCAAGTCATGCACATTAGTCAAGGGGCTGCTAAAACTTTGCATGAGATGCCATAACAAGTTGCTGATATATAGAATCATAGAATCACAAAATGGTTTGGGTTGGAAGGGACATTGAGGATTACTCAGTTCCACCCTTTCTGTGGGCAGGGCCGCACTCCACCATCCCAGGTTCTCCAAGCCCCATCCACCCTGGCCTTGGACGCTTCCAGGGGTAATTTCATGAGGAACATTAAGATGAGGGAAAATACTGATATTTTGCATGTATATTTTACCCTTACATGTTTGTCACTGTGATTTGAGTGGTGCCACCTTTGCCATTGCAGTTCAAGTACAAAGAAGGATACCGCAAGCAGCAGGGACATCACATCGGATTCCGCAGCTTGCAGGATGACCCCAAGATGCTGTGGTCCATGCAAGTAGCTAAAATGCAGAGTGAGAGGGAGTACAAGAAAGACTTTGAAAAGTGGAAGACCAAGTTCAATATGCCCGTGGATATGCTGGGCTTCCTTCTGGCTAAGAAGTGTCAGGAGCTGGTCAGTGACGTGGACTACAAACGGATACTGCACCGCTGGACTTGTCTGCCAGACCAGGTCGATGTCACCGAGGCAAAGAGGGTCAACGAGCTGCAGAGTGATGTAAGCTCCCTCTGGGTTTAATTCACTTATCTCCACATAAAACAGTTACTGCTGATTGGAAAGTATCTTTGATGACTCGCTTTTGATATCAGTATAGATCAAATTGGAGCTAAACTGCTAGTTAGACTTTTCAAAGGGTTTAATCGATGAACACTGAAATAATCTGCTGCAATTTGATTTTCATCCTTAACAGAACCTGTATAAGTCAGATCTACAGTGGCTCAGAGGCATTGGATGGAGTCCTTTGGGATCTCTGGAAGCTGAAAAGAACAAGAAAGCTTCTGAAATACTGAGTGAGAAGAAGTACAGGCAGCACCCAGACACTGTTAAGTTCACAAGTATCCCAGATGCCATGGATGTCGTTTTGGCAAAATCTAATGCCAAAAATAGGAGTGATGTAAGTTGCCTCTACAGACAGAACGTGGGATTCAATAAGTGAATACATTAATATACATTTTAAAAAGGCTCTCTGCTTCAGAACATACACTTAAAATATACAGAGAGCAGGTGTTATAGTCAGGGCCTCACTGCTCATTGTCTTGTTCAGAAGAGGAAGATCTTGAGCACTGATAATTTACTCAGCATAACTGCAAATAAGACCTTTAGTAGGCAGTAGATAAATATATCATTTTAATGCTGTTTCCTTGGCATTACAAAGATGTAAAGAAGAAAAAAAACTTGTATTTCAGTAAGAAGTCATTGTATTATTTGATTTTACTAGCTTGTCTTGTTTACATCCCTAATTCTTGTTTAGTACATCTTTTCTTTGCTATTGCAGAGAAAAGGTGGACTGAAATCACTGTGGTGCAGGTGAATCTTGGATCAAACCAGGTTTTCGTTTGTGTCTCTTTCAGATACTCTACAAGGAAGCTTGGAACAAGGACAAGACTAAGGTTCACATCATGCCCGATACACCTGAAATTTTGCTGGCTAAATCAAACTTGATTAACACAAGTGATGTAAGTTTGCATTTGAAACTGGGTATAGAGAATCACAGGGTTGTATTACTCACCTCTACAGAAAGCTCTGGGAATAATTCAGATTAATATATTTGCCAAAAGAAAATTTTGATCTTCAATTAAATAATCAAAAAACATTTAAATTGTAATTTAAAAATATTATATATCCAAGGTTACAAAATACATATCATTAATAGCAAGGTATGGAGTTTAATTTAATTAATTAAACTGTTTCTGGAAAACCCATGCTTTCCTTTCAATAGTCAGAGGTGGAAAGTTGTAGCATTGAAAAACTCTCTACAGAGTTTTATTTGCATTAATTCCTTTGAATCCTTCTCCAACAGAAACGTTACAAGGTAGGATATGAAGAGCTGAAGAAGAAAGGCTACGACCTTCCTCCTGATGCCATCCCCCTCCAGGCAGCCAAGGCATCCCGAGACATAGCCAGCGAGGTGGGTCTTGCAGAGGGAAAATCAGAGTGGGACACAGAGGGGGCACATAATACTGAATAAAAATGGTTTATATTTGGCAGGAGGAGATGTGTAAAATTTTAACACTGTTGTATTGCTGCCCACCTTAAAGGTTGTGTAATTCTTAATGGTGTAAAGTTAATTAAATTAAATACAATAATTTAAAGATGATAGTATATAGCTATGAGAAATCCTGTAATATCTCCTGGACCTTATAACAAATGCTAAAACTTTTGGGCAAAAACACAAGCAAATTCAAATATGTTAGATTCAAAATTATTAACTACTGTATTAATGACAGAGAAACTGGAATGGCAGCTTGGAAAGAAGTAGTAATTGTTGCTTCTGTGTTCAATTAGTACAAATACAAAACCGCGTACAGAAAACAGCTGGGCCACCACATTGG
>VYZR01106713.1:9947-23624 GCA_013400675.1 Oxylabes madagascariensis
AAGAATTTAAAAAGCATTAGAATGGAGAAATCAAAGAGACAATAAATTTTAAACCAATCTTATTGTCTGCAGCCTAAAGTGTTATTAAGATCAAAGTGGAGCAAACATCTGGCATTTGCCTTTCTGCAAAAATTAGATCAAATTACCTACCATAGGATTTAGATCCATTCAATAAGTTATTTCCATTGTACACATAGTTTCTCCTTTTTATTTGCTAAATCTAACTTAACACCCAAATTCTAGCGTCTTCATTCATTTGAAGTTGAAACAAATTAACAACAAAAATAGAAATTATGTTCCTCATAAACATCTGTTTTCGAAGGAACATTCAAGGTCCTTCAGATCCTAAAGAGAGAAGTTCAGCAAGAATTCATCCATTAAGTGTAATTGTCTAGAAATAAACTTAACTGAATACACAAACCCCTGTCCCCATCCTTAAAAACACATTCTTTGTGACTACTCTTGTAACGAGTGTCGTTGCTGACTGTATTCCATATTAATCACTCCTAAATTGTGTTATTAAGAAGCTTGGCACAGTGGCTGATAGTTTTATGTATAATCTTATCCAATATACATTTTTCAGACTTCTAAATATAGCTAATGCACATCTTGGCTTTTACACCTTGTTTAGAGAGATAAAAACATTTATGTGACATCTATATAGTATGACTTTTTAATTCTCTGTATAGAACAATGCACTAATACAAAGCTAAGATTGAGAGTATGTCTCTTCTCTTAAATACAGAATTTAATGTGTCCTTACACCTCAAAAACTGAATTACAGAAGTCGAATTAAAAGAAAAACAATATTTTCTGCAAATTCATCATTATATGAATCAAAAATCTCAATAGTGCTCAGTAGTGATGCCATAAAATAAAATTATGTTTAATGAATTTGAGTATTCTATCCCATATGAGCTGTAAATTACACAGTAATTCTTTCCAATTGCTTTATTGTCAGAAACCTTATTGATATTACTAGACAGAAAGGTAAGACATATCTCTCAAATATTCTGGAGAGAGAGATATTTTTTTAACTGTTGTTCTTTCTTGCTCTTGTAATATAAACTGTAATATTACTTTTTTCCACAAGGCATTCTTTAAAAAAGAAATGCAAATGTAGCAAGTTCAAATTTTCTTTGCAGAACTTTTATTTGTGAGTCAGTGAAATTTTTCCATTTGATCCATCCCCAAGCTATGTGATCTGTTTATCTGTACCACAGCAAGGAGGAGTTATTGCTTATCACAACCTAGAAGTTTGGGGGGTTTAAATGCAATTCCAAATAATCTTTTTTTACATCAGTATAGACTTTCTCATATCTTGCTTCTTGATTATTAAAAAAAAAAAAAAGTGGATTCTGAATTTTATTTTCAAAACTTAGAAAGTAATAGGAAAGGGAGCAAATGACAGTTAAAATTTCTGTACTCCTCCACCCAGACCCATGAAAGCCAGAAGAATTCAGGCAGCCAGAAGCCATACATTGGGAAAGGGCACCTTAAAGTCATCAGTTACATTCCCAGGCAGGCAGTGCAGATAGGCTTCAGATGTTTTTATGTAGATGCGTTACAAGGTAGCATCAAAAATCTGCACTGGGATTCTTTGTGATACTTATGCATTGCTGGGAAGTTCTGTTTTCAGTCTCAGTTGATAAAAAAAAAATAAATCTGATGGTTGCTAAAAATATGAACCAGTGATAGCTCTATTGTTTTGGCTAAATATAAATAGACATTAAATTTTTACTCCCTTAAAATTTAAATGATACAGCTCTCTCCTTTGGTTAGTGCATTGCAACCATCCAGGTAAGTAGGACAACTCAGAAAAAATTGTGGACATTTTTCTGCCAAAATTGACTGTTATATTTCAGTAACTGATGAAGTGGTTTCTAAGGCAGGTTTGAGTTACTTGGAGTGAATAAGATCTAAGATTTTTTCACTTGGTTATTCTCCTTCAGGAAAACTACTGGAACTAAAACCTGTAGGTTTACATCTACAGTGGAAAAGGAACATCAGCCCCCAGGGTACAGTTCTAATTCTCCTTTCTGGTTTTTTGTTTATTTGTTTGTTTGGTTGATTGGTTGGGTTGGGTTGGGTTGGGTTTTTGTTTTGTTTTGGTGGTGGGTTTTTTGTCTGGTTTGGGTCTGGGTTTTTTTTTTTTTCACTCAGGAGAAGGTAAATTACAAGGTGAAGTTACCACATCATTTTTGCAAAGCCAAGGTCCCTGTTCCCAGCAAGGCACCGCTGGTGACAGGCAGCTGGAGCAGAGCCATGGTGCTGTCTGTCCAGCTGACCCAGCTGTACCTACTGTGCACATCTGCTGCTCAGATGGGAGCACACGCTCGGCAAACCCAGCGTCCTCTTGGTGCCTCAGTCTCACAGCGCGGGTGCGAATTAACGGCACAGCACATGGACGACAGAGCACACGCAGAAACCCCCAACAGAGATCCAGCCTGTCTCACTGGGGACAGGGAAAAGGATGGTCTCATTTCTGTCTGCATCCCTGGCAGCAGATTAAGGTGTGTGAATTCTCTCTCTCTTACCTTCTTTTGATCAGTGTAACTAACTATAAAGCACATGGGAGTTATCTGAAATTCATACCTGGTATGTAGGACAAATATAAATTATAATGAAATTATATGTTACTATATAAATAGTAAGACCATGGCACCGTGGAGCACTAGAAGGCTAAGCTCAGGACGTTTTTCTCTGGTTTAAATATTCAAATAAAGATACATATGCAGGACTTCTCAAGGAAACTTACTCTGCTCAACTATGCCCATCTCTCAGACCAGAAAAAGTCAATTACCTTCCAAAAATAATGATTCCTAGATAATTTTATTATCTTTTCAGTAAGTTTTAGAAGCACAACAAAGCTAGATGTGAAGGAACACTAAACCAAAAGGGGTGGAAAGTTTGAAGAAATCTATTCTCTCTGATTGCAGTCCTTCCTCAGCCCTGGCCTTGCACATGTGCTGCCAGCAGTGACAAATCTTCCTGTTCTTTTTTTATAATGGTTTTTCATCTCCTCTGTCCCTATTTGCAGCTTGTAATATGCTATATTGTAAAGGTGTTCCTTACTCTTTTTTTCTAGAAGTGGGACTAAACTGCTAGCTAGACATTAAACTGAGATAAGGCGTAAGGCAGGCAGGCCAACTCCAACTTTAACTCTACAACAATTCAAGGCTGATTTATATTTTGAACTGCCACTATATGGTTTACAAGGGGAAAAGTGTGAGCAAAGATTGAGATTCTCCTTCCATGAATTGTGGAAGGGTGAGGGGGAAGCGACAGATCTCATTTAAAAACCTTATTGAAGTAGCCGTGTTGAATAATGGTGCCGTTGCTTGTCTCTATGTCTTACTGTCATAATGTAAAGCCTTTTATAATTAGAAGAAACCACGGAAGTCAGGATAAAGTACAACAGATTCAGAAAGAGCTGGGAACTTGAAGAAGGGGCAAAAAACAAACCAAAAAACCCACAAAAAAATCCAAAAAACAAACAACAATAGACACAGACTGGAGAAGATATTTTATTTATTTGTTACTAGTAGTTAAAATGATGTACAAAATGCTGGGAAGAAAAAACTCCAATTCTATTCAGTTACAAAATAATTAAAACTTCATTTTAAACCAAGTTTTGCTTTGTGAGACCGAGCATGAAAATACTGCAGCCTTAGGTTATATAGTCCATTGTTTTTAGAATAAAGCAGACATTTAAATACATATTGTGGTTGATATTAAATATCTCATATAATTGTAAGTTAGCAGAACTTTCTTACTCTCAGGCAATAACTAGCAATTCATAGAAGTTCTTTGTATAAAATTTACATGGGTGAGGGGGATCTGCCTCAAAGGGAGTTTCATCATGATCTATTCACAGGCAGTTTTAGAACATAAAGATTTGGAATAGTTTTATCAATTTTCCTTGAGAATTCTAGACAAAACTAAAAGGAGCCAGTAATGTTTGAAGCTTTGCTTAACAGCTAAGGGGTTAGGGACATAGCAGTCTCTGGCAAAGAAAATGTGAATTTTACTGTCAACTTTACATGAAGGAAAAAATCATTCATAAGGTGTTTCCATTTCTTGAACAGAAACCCAAGTTAGTACAAAATTTCCAGCAATGAATGACTGAGGTTGGCCCTTTCCCCTTGGTGGGGGGTGGGGGGGGAAGTAATTTAAAGGAAAACATTCCCTGCCTATTATCAGTGAAAGAGAATTTTAATTAATAATAACATTAAATATCCATATCTTTCTGTTTAACTATTCACATTCCACACAGTGGAAACCTACCTCCTACAATTCCAGATTTTAAAACTGGATTTTAAAATCCATGAAGATGTGTCAAACTGCTGAGTGAGAGTACACCAAATGAAATGCATTTTAATAATACCAATAATCGAGTTGTAATCACTTAATTTTACAAACACAAACCTCACAGCAGTGGATTTTAGAGCAAAAATAGATGAGTTGTAGAGATGCAGGATATCACCAATAAATGTGTGATGCACTATATGACAGGTGGGACAACAGATAAAATGAGGCCACATAGGACACATCTGTGACATAGTGATCATCATATATCTTTCCCTTTGGGCCTGTTACTAAGGGCAGAATTGTCTTCCTTAACATTCTATGGCAAGAAACGATGTCAAAATAATCACCTGGTCGCTGAGAGAGGCATCTAGTGTGAGAGAGAACAGTTATACTGATAGCGGATGCTAGAGAATATTGCTGCTGAGTGGGGAAACTGAGTCCTGGACTCTCAAAGACTCATGACACAGTAAGTGTGGACCATTGAGTGCTCAGGATAACAAGGACAACATGCATGGATGGGCTGCCACTCTGGTCCAATCCCCGGGACACACCTCATTAAACTAACGTTTTTGTAGGACCTTCTGTGCTTTTGCCAAACTTTACAGCCCTAATCAATTTTAAACTCCTAAGCCTGAAGCAAAGAAAAGACAAGATAACCTCACAGGTGAGAGTCATCTAGCTGTTAGAAGTAGTGTGTCCCCTTTTATGTTTTTTCCCCCCAAGTGAGAGGGGCAGTCAGCCCTAAGTTTTCAGGAAATTCTCTTTACTTATTCCAAATCCAGTTTAAATTCAAGACTGTGGTAAAAGATATAAAAAGAGGATCATTGCTGGCAAAGTTCTGCATCTCTGTTTCAACAAACTGCATGCCTGTGGCAAAGCTAAAATAACAATAACAATGCAATGTTTACTAGTCATGAATGTCATGTCTTTTGTCTCTTGTGTGGTTATTGCATTTGCAGTCACATGATGCTTGTTATAATTTTTGCTCTGCTCTTTATGTACTAAATTACTGCCATTCTGTACTTGATCTTGGTTAGCAAGATTTTTGTGCTGTGGTTATGTATGTGTGTGAAAAAGAGGAGTTTGGATACACACAGTGAAGTAGGCACACTCATTGCATGTATGTATAGATACCACTGCCTAAAAGACACTGCGTATACATATATATGTAGATATGAAGCATAACTGATATCAGAAGTACAAGACATCAAATGAATCTAGTGGCATAAGAATGGGTTTTGTTTGGTTTAGAGAGCCATCAGAATTCAGAAGTATATTTATAGCCTTGTATATAGTTTCTTTTTAATTTATGTAATGTATGACTAGGTATATAAATTAAAGCAAAACGTAAACAGAAGACAATATCTCTTCCTCTGTGTTTTCCTATTTATGTGTCTTTCCTTTTTCTACTGCCTTTTGTACTCTCCCTGTCTACTTGCTTTGACCTTTTGTGCTCTAAGTTGCTGTAGATCTGTTTCCCATCCACCTATATTGACTTTTCAGCACTCCCACATCCCCCCATTGTTCTCCAGACATGGCTTTTGGATTACAGCTATTTTTTTTGAAGTGTGTTACAAACTCCCAACACAGCTTCTATTTTCAGTGATAGCTGTGCTACACTTTAAATTGCTCTTTGTGTATTTCTTATATAAGAATAGATTCATGCTTTGAAATATATTGTCCTCTCACTTTGATGTTTCACATAGTACAATTAAAGCAAATAGCACAAAGGTGAACATTCGCAAAAGCCACAGCTCCACTTTCTCAGCAAGTGGCAAAAATGTGAATATACACATGAATTAGGAAACCTAGTTCATGACTATGGGTAATTAAGGGTTTTTTAATGTCTCATATCTGTGTTCCTTTTTTTTTTTTTNACACAACTTCAAGAGTCTTGTTTATTTTTGTTTTTCTTTTTTTTTTTTTTTTTTTGTGGTGAACATTCATTCATGCATTTGCTCATCCATATCCATTTTCTCCCTTACACACACACACACATGCATGCCCTTTCCTTACATGATTTTTTTCTTTCTTTTTGGGGGGTTTTGCTTGTTTTAGGTAGTTGACTAGGTCCCTTTCAGTTTTGCCCAGCCTTGAAGGTAGGCTAGTTCATGCCACTCACTCTCACGCTGGCAGTGATTGCGTACAGTCAAGAGTGCAATTGCTACTTTTTCTCAGTTTAGTCCAAGTCAATAGATATACACCGGCACTCCTTAACTCGGGTGATTCTTTTCTTCTTTCTTGGGGGCTGAAGCTCGGGGCAATTGAGTGTAACAGTCATGGTGGTGAATTTCTTGGGCTTGCAGAAGGAACAAGACTGGAAGGAGCCTTCTTCTTTACGGACATGCCTGGGGATATAGAAGGAATTACACTGGCCATAGCAAAACCTGTTGATAATGGTACGACTGTTGCAGCCTTCTTCATGGATAGTTTGTTTGAGGGGTTGGGTTTTACACCAATCCCGCTTTAGGTACTTGCGCTCAGTGATGTGCAATGCCTCCTGACTAGACTCCAGCACCTCTTCAGCAGGCATCGAGGTGCCTTTTCCTCGCTCTCGATGCCTGGAGCCTGACTGCTGCTGTGTCTGCATTTGCTCTGAATCATTGGGCTGATCCTTGACAGGAGGAGGGATAGCACCTTGAGATCCACGATTCCTCTTTCTCCCTTCAGCTGCTGGTAGCAGAAATCCCATCAGAAGAAACAAGGCGCCGATGGCATACAGTGTGCGGACCATCCTGTATGAAGGAAGTTGAGGAAATAAAGCACAGTTGTGGATTTCAGATACCAACAGACGCTAGGTATGCAGTAAAATTTCAGTTCCATAAAAGAAATGTGTGCACATGTATAAAAAATAAGCATTCAAGCCTGTACCAGCTGGAAAGCTGTTTCCAAATTACCAAGTGATAAAAGCTTTCAAATAGAGTCACTGAATGTAAGCCCAAACAGAATTTTGTTTGTATGTCCTCCATCTTTTTCCAGCTCTTTTCTCCATGTCCATTACCCTAGTTCTCATTCCCTTCTTATAGCTCACTGACATATAGGAAGATTGCTCCTGACTTACAATGATGGAAGAACAAATTTTACATTACACAAGGATTCATTTACATGACACAGCTATCTACAATACCAGAAGGCTAAAGTCTTTGTCTCAGCAGACTAGTCTAGATTTGTGTTCCTTAATCAGACTCAGGAACTTTATACAGCTCCTTGTACAATGTACATCCGGTACATAATGTATATGCTGTATACACCTGTAGCCTGTTTTACAGCTTCCCAACCTCTGTCACACTGCACCTCTAAAGGGGTCTAAAGTATCTGAGTGTAATGATGCTTAAGCTGAGAGATGTGCAACAAATCAGGCAACTAACGTAAAAGAATATTTAGGTATAGGTTAAAAGAGATCATTTCAAACTACGTCTTCTCGCACATTACTCTGAATCCTTGGTAGAAGTAATGCAATCACAGATGCAATCATAGTGCTAAGAATTTTTCAGATCCCTAAATTTTATCCATTTTACACAGAATGATGTTGTCGGAGGACAGAATTTTCTAAATTACATTAAATAGCACAGAGTTTGTGCACACAAAAAAAGACCACTTCAGGAAGTGCAGTTAAGTGGAATTGATCAGGTCCTTGAAAACTATGGCTGCTTCAAACCTAATTATTGCATAGGTACAGCCTTTCTCTCCTCCCTTATTCCACCATTTCTGCTGCTTCCCAAATCTCTGAGTTTTTGAGGCTGTTCAGTCAGCTTAAAACACCAACCAACATGGAAGGAACTCATCAGACTCACACTTTCCCCCTTGCAGAAGCACCATGGTCTCCAAGTTTTTCTGAAAGGAGCTATGTGTTATCAAGACAGACAAGGCAATAAGTCTCTGAGGGGCCTTCCCCACAGCAGCATGGAAGAACTCAGCAAAAATGAGCAAGTAATTGCAAAAAAACACTGTGAAACACAAAAATTGTGAGGAGGCACAGGCACTAAAAAGGGAAAGGACTGTGGAAAAAAAATGCCGAGGAAATAATTGTTTTCTACCTGCTTGGCGTGCTGCAGTTGTATCCCTTACTTGACTTGCTTTATCAGTATGGAAAAAAAATAATGTTTGAATTGAAGAGTCCTGCTTGTGTTACTACCCGAAAAACATGTGAAACCATGGGCACGGTCCTGGACGGCTTCATCCGCTCTGCCTGAGACCACACAACTAGGCAGGAAAGCAGCCAAATGCCAATGCTGTGAAGGCCACCTAGAGACTCAGCAGAGGCTCAGGGTAAGTACTATTTGCTGTAAAAGATAACTGCTAATTTCTCAGTTATTAGTTCTTTCCAGTCACATGGAGGAAATAAATGCTGTGCTGTTCAAACAGCCTTTCTCATAAAATGGATTGGGAGAGGAATTCCTGAAGTAAAAAAGTGTCATGGGGGTTCCACGACGTTCAAGGCGTTCCTTGTGGATCTAATTTTTTTAGTGTTTGTCAGCAGATTGTTAGAGCACCTAGAGTTCCTGGTATATTATAGATGTATGCATTCTTTTCAGTAAGCTATGTACCACTGTGTCCTATGTTTCGCAGAGGCTTCATGCTTCGAGGAAGGGGTGTGAGAATGACACAATTGCTGACTCCAACAGACAATTTGGAAGGGCTGCTGTTAGTATCTAAATGAAATATGGTATGGAACATGCAATTTTAATAACCTTAAGGCTTTGACATAGACAAAAATAAGTTGGAAATCCCAATTAAGGAATAATGCAGCACAATTTCAAGTGTCAGCCTGGACTTCACAGTTGCTGTTTTTACCTCATCTCTATTACAATTTGAATATTATTTAAACACATTTCATTTCAATTTTGTCTTAAAAATAAGTTTTCAAAGAATTATTAACTGTTGCTTATTCCCTCAAGAGATCAGAATAATTTCTTCCAAAACTATTCTTATTTCTCTGGCGACTGTCTAATCACCAGTATTTTAATATGCACTTTATTTACTCAACATGGTGCCAGAGTCTTAAAAGAAAAAAAAAAAAGTGATTGCTTGAAGTTGAAAATAAATTGCTAGGTTGTAAGCAGTGCCAGAAAACTTCAGGTGCTTATTTTATTTAGTGTCCCACAACTTGGATGAGGTTCCACCAACATGCACATTCCTGGGCTACTTTTATTTTTAAAACTGATTACCTCCACATTGTTTTCTTTCTTTTTTCCCCCCCATAGATGTGCAATCGATGACACAGCAAGGTCTAGTCCTACGAAAATGAGGTGTACTCTGGGATGGGAATTTGGGGGAAATTTCACAGTAATATATACTATTGTAAGGTCTGTGTCCCAGATTCATGAAACTTTATTAAGCATATGCTTATCCCTAAGGAAATGCAAGCATGTGTTTCAATGTAATCCTAAACTGGGAGGAAGGTAATTTTTCACTGGGTTGGTTTCCAGCCTTAAAGGTGGAAGCTGCATTACACGCTCATAAAAGAAATTGTAACTCAAATGAAAATTAGCCACTCAGCAGAAACATTTGTTATGGTCACTTCCAAACCACAAATCTTAAAGTAATCCAATAATTTAGGGAAAAATACAGGTTAAATACAAAAGGGGCTGTGTGAACTTCAAGATCCCAACACCAGCTAAGCAGGATCTTTTTTTAATAACTGATTAAAAATTTATTTTGAAATGAAGATTTTAAATTTTAAAATGCAACATACAAAGGAAAATTAGGCAGTATGCCTCACGAAGGAAAGCAGCCAAAATGCAGTATGGGCACCCTGCAGCACCTCTGGTCCCAGAGCAACCAATGCTTTTGCTTATGAGAGAAGATGACACCTTCGCTTACATTAGGAATTGAAGTGGTTCATCCATCTATGAGTTAGCAGTTGTGAATGTTTCCTTAACAGGGTTTTTTATCACTGAAAGAAGTAGAACACAGACGAGGACAGCAGAAGTAACTAAAATCAATGTTACCATACCCTAAGTTTTACTGAAGAGAAATCTCTCCTGAAGTAAATGCTTTTTCTCCTCATTACAGTCATAATTCTGCAGAAGTCATAGCTCTGCAGCTGTGAGAATCAGGCTGTAAAAGCTTATATTCCATGTTTCTGCAGAATTTTCTTTACTTGATACTAACTGGCTGTTACACTGGCTTAACCAGAAATCCTTTTGAGAATTCATTTGAGAATCCTTTGAACAAACAGATAACCATAACCAAAATGATCAGTTCCCTCATTTCATTCAGATCCAGAGAGATATGATAGAATTAATATTTATTTTTTAAAAGTAACACAATACTCCAAAACTCTATTCTTTCCATATTTTACTGCTGAGTTCCACTTTGCATCATCTGTAAGCTCTTAGTCCTAAAGCCAAAAGAAGTTTTATTGCTGACTTCAAACAGAAGCAGAATTGGGCCCTAACATTCATATCACTTCATATGTGGTTTATCTAGAGCTTGAGATCTCATCATCTAAAACAGATTAAGAAATGTGTGGATTAATACTAGCAACTATTGAGAGAGAAATGTAAATGCTTTCAGGTTTACTATTTCATACAATTAAGCTGTAATTTTTCTTATTGATACATTTTCTGCTATGAATTAAGGATCTTCACATATCAGTTCATAGACAGAATTTCCCTATGAGTTCATAGGAAGAGTCAGAAAGTTACTGACATTTTTAGCACAACGCAACTTATTTAAAAGATCTGGATGGAAACCTGGTTGAAATATTCAGCAAAATTGTCACAGATCTTAACAGGCCTGTAAATTCATCTGTAAACCCCTTTTACTAGGAAAATATGATGAGATATGGACTCCTGTGCTTCACAGAAAATATGAAAAATAATCTGATGAAGAACTAAAAATACCCAAACGCAATTATTTGGTGGACTTCAAATACAAGCCAAAGAAAGACACAAAACACAATCCCTTTGACTACTGCAAAAATAGAAGTGGTTTATGTCCCAAAGGATCAGAATAATTTTATGTCTCGCATATTACATCTGAATTACAGAAACACTCTTATGTAATGTTTTCATAGCTCATACATCTGTATTTTTAAATATTTTTTTTAAAGCATGGTAATGGCAGTTTCCAGAGAACTGTTTTTGGGTTTTTTTCTGAAATCAAGACAGCAAAACTAACATCTGTGTTTCATAGAATTTGGATACATTTACATTTCAGAAAATTTCTTCTTGAGAGTCATAGAGATTGGGGGAGGGGGGGAAGGGTTGAGACATATAAGGAGTGTAGGCACCAATTTTAAAACAAACAAACCAACCCTTGAAACCTTGAGAAATCCCCGTTTAAGAAACTATTTTTCTGCAGGACATCCTATGGGACTCCAGAGAAGCTGAACATCATGGTGGGCATGGCTGGTACCAAACTGGAGTTTGTCTTGCCTGAAGACGCCCACGCAGCCTGACAGCTCCCAGCTTCCTAGAGCGAAACTCCCTTCAGACGCATTTCCTCATGGAGCACTAAAACAACCGGAATAGCTTCTATTCTGCCGTGCATGCTGAAGAGTCTTCAGCAGAAGCTACGCATTTCTGGGCAGCATTGCCGAGAGGAAAAAAAAATAAATGCTTTAGCGCGGCTTGGTACTGAATGCTAAAGAAGAGCCGAGAGCTACGGTCATCGGTGCTTTTTACCACTTACACACAGACCCAGCGCACGCTGGCTGGTTATTCCCGAGCTTGCTGGGCTCAGAGAGGAGCGGGGCAGGAGCAAAGCGCTTCTGCAGCTCACGGCTCGCCGGACTGGGCTCAGAGGCAGCTGAGGTTTGAGTGGGCCACTGGCACTGCACCCTAAAGTCGCCGATCACAAAACGCCTGACTAAACTCGACGTCCTGTCAGGAGCAGGGAGAGCCAAAGGCGCGCTGGTGCCTCAGAGCCCCCATCTACGCAGGAGGAGGTTTCCCCAGCGCTGCGTCTCGCTTGCCATTCTTTCGCCGAGAGGAGCCACGAGTGGGACACCAGGAGCGAGGCCGCAGCTGATGCCGGGGAGGGACGCCGCGGCTCCGCACAGCGGGCCGGGGACCGGGCACCTTCGCAGCCCCGCACGGCCGCCGGGCAGCAGGGCTCCCCCGGGCAGCAGGGGCAGCAGGGCTCCCCCGGGCAGCAGGGCCCCGCCGGCCCGCCGAGGTAAGACGGGATTATCGCTGAGCGCAGCCGGGCTGCGCCGCGGGGATCGCCGGCGGCCAGAGAGACCGCAGGCTTGGTTTGGCTTGGCATGGCCGGGAGCGACTCGGCCCGGCTCCTCGGGGGCGTGGAGGCTCCTGGCGGCGGCTGGCGACACCGACCGGCTCTTCCCTCGGGGCACGGCCGCCGTCTAGGTTAACCCCACGGAGGACGAGCTCGCTGAAAGGACTGCCAAGCCCCCGGGGGATCGTATTGAAACGGACGGGGCAAGCAAGCGTGCGTCCCCCAGGAGGGAAAAGCCCTGCGCCCGCTGCGCCGCTGGCCGGGAGGAGCGCGGCCCGTCGCGCCGCGGGGAGGGCCCTGAGCCGGGCCGAGGGACTGTCGTGTCAGCGCGGGTAAGGGGAGCGGTGGCCCAGGGGCGCACGGAGCCGTCGGCTCGACAAAACTCCCGCGGCTCCGAGTCAGGTGGGAGGGCTGGGCGGAGAGACGGCGGAGGTGGCCGAGCGCAGCCGTGGAGCCGCGTCCCGCCCGCTCCGGTCCCGCCCGAGGCTGCGCGGAGAGGGACGCGCGGAGAGGGACGCGCCGAACCGCCCAGGGCCGTGGTGCCGGTGCGGAGCCTCCGCACCCGACCCCGCTGGCACACATCGAGTCTCCCGGGCGGCACGCACCCCGCCCCGGGAGCTCCCGAGGTACCAGGAGCACGCTCCTCCGAGGAGCAGAGGTTTGCAAAGGCGGGCCAGGACAGAGCCGGGGGCTAAGCGGCCTCGTACAGGGCAGCTCGGCGGGACGGGACGAGATAGGATGGGGCTGGCACCTGGGGATCAGCCCCCGCCCCGCTCCGTGCAGAGGCCGGGCCGGGATTTTTCCGTGTCTCGGGTGGGCGCCGAATCCAATTTGTCGGGAGTGATGCTGTAGGCGGAGATGAGAGGCAGAGCTAACGGGGCTTTTGCAGTGCCCGTGGTTGTGAGGAGAAAGAGATATAAGGGCGCCCTAATTCCCAGCACTGCGGCGGAAAGGTCGGCGCGCCTCACTCCCGCTGACGGGAGGGACGGGCGTCACGCCTTGCAAAACCGAGACGCCCTGGAGTTTTGCTAGACACCGGTGAGCGGCTCCTTCCCTTGCCCCTCTCTGAAGGTAGGATAGAGAGCTTGAAATTTTGCCTCCCACAGAGACTGGCCGAACTCCGCAGCCGCCGGACCCGTTTGCGCCCCTGCTGAAAGTGCGCGCGTCCCGGCGCGTCCCGGC
>VYZR01106730.1:0-10192 GCA_013400675.1 Oxylabes madagascariensis
GCCTTTAACAGGTGAGTGCAGGATGTTTCTCTCACTGTTTAAGGGCACCCATGATGGCTGGGAGCAGGCCAGCTCAAGGAATATTTAAGACAAGGTAACTGATAATAGAAAGGCTGGCTTGGAAGTCACTACACCCATGTTTTTAATCTGTTCTTTAAAAGATGAATAACGATTGAAAGTAAGTCTGGAAATTCAGTAACACACCAGAAAGTCAGGAGACCACAGAGGCAAACATTAATACAAAAGACAAACATTAATACAAAAGACTAATTATGTCATAGAAGAAAACACTGCTTCATGTTCAGAACTATCACTGATAATAAAATCAGGTTCTTAATACAGAGCACCATATAGGAAATGCTCCTCACACAATAACAACTACAGAGCCCTTGGTTAATAAAATTTTAAATAAAATACAAGGATAATATGCATACCAAAGGAGATAAAGCATTTACAGACAAGTGATAGAAGTGTAAATACAAGGCTTCAATGCAATTCAGAACATTGCTTTCTATTACTCTTTGCAAAAAAGCATTAAATTATGTGGGTTAGGGCCTGTCTCTAGCATTGTTTTTTTCTTCAAGTATAACAAAAAAAAAATCCATATTGGATACTTGCCCCTCCTCCATCCCATCCTCACAAAACTTCAAATGGAAAGAGGCACTTCTTTGTTTTATAATGTAAACACAGTAAGGAAAATGCCTCTTGCACATGGTCATAAACAAAACAGATGAAGTTATTTAAAAGCCTCTTGTAGATCAGATAAGTGAGTGCGAATTCAATTTTGGAGTGAAAGCTTCTCAGATTTGACTGAAACACCGCGCAGGACACGCAGTGATTGAGGGGACATCTCCACCTAAGGGGCTCCTCTGATCTCACTCATCCTCTCAGCAGACTGCTCACAGAGCCAATGCTGAAAGCAAACATTACCATACTCCACTCTGCTCTCACTCTGGATACCAAAACATCTCCACTGACAGACCATTTGTTCTTGAAGGTGTATTTTGGAATTCCTGGAATAACACTTCTCGGTAAAAAAAAAAAAACCAACCTATCCAAACCCCAGGATAAGCTTAACTACTTTCAATTTAATAAAGCTAACATTAAAAATTAAGTGCTTTGTTTACACACAGATGGCAAGAGAGATCATATACCCAGTAGAATTTTCTGATTTAAAAAGAAAAAGCAAAGAGAGAGAAAATTTAAAATAATCTATCTTGAGAAGACAATGTATGCGCAAGACAGTTAAAGAAAGTCACCCGAAGAAAAGTTTGTACAATTTTAATAGAAGACAGAATCTACAATCTTGTAATTTTGCAGCTGGATCACTTAAAATACCTAAAGCACAAACATTATGAGAAAGGACAAAGGGGAAAAACAGAAATGAGTGTTTCCTGGGAGTTGAAATCATGCTCCAGAACACAGAATTAGCATAAAGCTCTTGTGCAGCCTAGGAAACAATTCTGTCCAGCCCTCATTCCCATTCAGCATCCCAGGCATTCCCAAGGAGCACTGGACTCTTACAGCAGAGCCAAACATTAAGCCAGCTTTATTCCCACTGGAGTTAGCAACCACTGATCGGAGCAGTGGGGCAGCCAAGACCAAATTCTGAAAATCGTAGACCTGGATGGGGAGAAAGCAAAGGCACATAACCTTTCCCAGTGTTCTACTTGAATTCTCTCCACTCTTTATAACCCACCCAGCTCCACCTGTGCTTTTCCGAAGCTGCAGAAAATCACATCAGAAAAGATTTGCAATCCCTACAGCAGAGGCTCAGGGGACAGCCTTGTCCTGGCTGTGTGTCTGGAAAAAAAACACTTCAACCACAGACCCACTGAGGTGTTTCTGAAGTTTTATTCATGGGAGTTTGAAAGCCAATTGAGACATGGCTGCTTCTCCATTCTAATCACTATCCTTACTAAAACACAATAAAAAGACTAGCAAATGTTCAGTCAATAATCAAGAGAACAACTAACATTTTAGTTGGAATAACTGATACATAAAATGATGTTTGTTTACTTCCTGAAGGAGAAAGAGCACAAAACAGTAAAAGAATGATAAGGGATTATCCATCAAGCCTAAAGGGAGGCTTAGGCATGTTGTAACCAACAGATGTGTAGAAAAAGTTTCATAGAGTAAAAGAGAATATTTGCACAGAACGAATAATACTGACCTGGACATAAGCATCTCAAATGGATAAAATCACTTCCATATAAGGAAAAAATACATTAATTCTTCTTTAGTGGGAGAAGGGTGCACATACTGCCTATGGACTATCGTGGGTTGGAAAGATTCTGCTGTAGTTACAGCTAAAATGATGTTTCCTCTCAAAAGCCACAAGCCAACTGCAAGCTCTGGTCCTTGGATCATTAAGATCTCATTCAGTCTCTGCAGTTTGCATAAACAAATAACTCACTCATTTGGGGATGAAGACAGGAAGTGTTTAATCCAGCTATGACCCAGACAGCAGGCACAACTCTCAGGAGTTGCAAAAAAACCAAGAAGTATACACTGAATTACACTTCCCTATGGCCAAAAGTTCTAATAGAGGCAAATACAGTCGCAGACATCTGTGTGTGAAATTTCATTGCAGAAACAAATTTAAAGCAATGGGAAAAAAACTAAGCACTATTTCAGAACAAAACAACAGCAACCTGAGTGGGCATTCAAGTTCAGTGAAACCTGGCACACTCAGGAAAGTGGTTATTTGTCAAAACCTCAAATTCCAGTCCACCTTTCTGCCAGTACTTAATTAAGCTTTTTTCAAAACTTGGCATTTCAATTCCATATGCAATGTATTGCAAATTATAGAAAAAATATGTAAAAGAAAATACAGAATGCCTTTTAGAGGAGTGGCTATGAAAAGGTTGGCAGATGCACACTGTAAGCCAGGAAAAGATACCAGAAATACCTGACATGACCTTGAGGACATTGGCAGCTGACAGAGTGCTGCCTATGAGAGAATGAAACAACTTCTATATAAAAAGTGTAATAATAATAAAATAAAATAATAAAGGGGATTAGTGGGAAGAAATTCAAGTCACTGAAGACCACACCTACCAATTTATACCTTCCCCATGCACTGTAGGAAAAAACTCCACAAGATTTCTCTATTCACGCTTTACTATTCAGTTTGGGTACCTCAGGTCAGTGGCAATGCCACAGATGTTGAGAGGGAGACACAGGGAACAAGAGAAACAGCAGCAGACTGGAAAATGCAGGAGTGACCTCTCAAACGGAGTCATAATGTCCTTCTGTGAGTGAGAAGACACCAAGGTTCAGACAATTGGTTCAGTTGGAAAAAAGATCATTGACTCCAGCTGTTGCCCCAGCTCTGCCAACCCGCTCCTGCCCCATATCCCCAAGTGCCACATCCATGTGGCTTTTAAATCCCTCCAGGGCTGGGCACTTACCACTGCCCTGGGTAGCTGTGCCAGGGCTGGACAGCCCTTTCAGTGAGGAAACTGTCCCTAACAGCCAGTCTTAACCTTGCCTGGCTCAACCTAGAGCCATTTCCACTTGTCCTAATGTGACAGACAATTTTTTGCATAACACAAGCCATCTACTATTCTCAATTCAGAAAAAGGCCTTTCAATGACCTTGCTTTTTGTACCCAGATTTTTTTTGTCCAAGCTGCATCAAAGATGTACAGCCCTCTCTTTCTTCAACCAGGGAATAAAATAATTTTAAGTTGAGAACTGTAAACAGAACATTAATCTTCCAAAATATTTATTAAATATTCAATAGCTATATATCCTTTATGAACCATCTACATAATATTTTGCATCACTTTTTATTTTTCTGAATTAAGAAGACATTTTAAGAAAATAAATGCTATATGGCGTGGGAGTCCTAGAAACTTAGGATTTGGGATTTTAGTGTATGGTGATATATGGGAGCCAAGATGGAGAACTTTGGGTGTGGTTTAGTTGTCTTTCTGCACCTTCTTCTTCCTCCTTCTTCACGAATCTGGGTGGTTTTCTGTAATTGGGTGAAAGAAGTCCATATTGCAGGTTGTGGGTGATCATAATTGGATTAGAAGCATAAATAATATAGATGTCATCTGTTTATTGGATAATTGGGACTTACATAGCCTTGGGTAGGCACCGTTTTGGCTCACTTTCTCGACTTGTTAGAGAGAACTCACATCTCGTGAGTTTGTAATAGATAAGAATAATAAATTAGAGAGTGAGACTTGAAAAACAACGTCTCCTGAGTTTTATTCGCCTCGACCTTGGAGCAGGAAAGAGCCAGGCACCCCCACAATATGGTACCTTGGAAGGTATTCTGCAATATAAGTCTCCCATATGCTGTATCTCAGTTATTCAGACAGACCTTATGGAAACGTGGTATGAAAACATGCCCTTGAATAACAACTCCAATTAGTGTGTAACCACCACAGCCAGGGGTGAGCTCAGTGTTTGTCTGCAGCTGCTGCCACTGCAAGGATTGCAGCTCAGGTGGAAATCCCCAACCTCACTTCAGAACAGGCACCTGCAGCTTGGTGGAACAGCTCCACAGCAGGCACCCTGTGCTGCCTGAGCTGCCCTGCAGCAACCCAGGAGACCTCACAGAGCTGCAGACTGGGAATGGATCCAGGGATAAGAGCAGCAGCAAAGGAGAGACTCTCAACATGTCACAGTCCTGATCCTCCAAACCAGCTTCTAAACACAGCTCAAGCACTGAGATGTCACCTCAGCAGCCAAGATGGATTTAGGGTTCAAGTCCTTGTTTGGGCAGTTATCCTGCTCGGTTTGGAGCTGTCCCAGAGCTCATGGACACTGCCCACATCCTGCAAGAGCTGCAGCAGAGCCCCCGGGGCAGCACAGGGCAGGGACACTGAGCCAGGCTGCTCAGGAAACAGCATCTCCCCAACCCACACTACTGCAGGACACAGCATCTCCTCAACCCCAGCTGCTGTTGCAGGAAACAGCATCTCCCCAACTCACAGCAGCTCTTCGTCACCTCTCACCAGCCTGGGAAGGGAGCTGACTTGTCCAGCTCATGTTATGCTCACAAGAAATGTCAAAGAACCAAAAGAGAAATGAGATAAACCTACTTGAAGTCATGTTTCCCCATCAGCTGTTCATTTCCCTTTCCCCAAAAACAGATCTAGTTTCAGATTTTCTTTCTCAGCTGGTTTACAACTTGGGTAACTTGTTTACTTAAGCCTTACTAAGACTGAGATAAATACAAGACTTCAGGTCCCTTGCTTTGCGTTGACAGAACATGATAATGTACATTTTCTCTGCATCCCCAGGCAAGTATTAAAGTAAAGATTCCTGAATTAAGGGAACACCAGCTTGTAGTCTTTAATATTAATAAAGCTAATTAGGCAGAAAAAAGACTAACTTAGAGCACATTAAGGGGAAAAAAAGGCTTTGCTGGCATATTTTCTCTGAAAATCCAAGCTAACATTTCTCATTTTGTGTGAAAAGCTTCTTTTCATGTGTATGTTCAGGGACTTTAGTAGCAGAATATTGCAAATGTGGTAAAGACAGTGATAAATTTGCAAGGACAAGCCAAGAGCAATGTAATTGTGTTATTTCAACCAAAGCCAGCTCAATGACTAAGCTCTCTAAGGACACAGAATATAAAGCCTTTTTTTATTTAACAATTGCAGTTCAATTTCTGCCACTGTTGGTCACCTGAGGAAATCCCAAATGATGCAAGATTTCGCCTTCTGGAGACCATGAATAATGGGATATGAGTCTTACCTCCCTCACACAGAAACTGCAACAGTACTGAATGAAGATCTTTCCAAATCTGGCTAAGGAAACAGCAGGGTTTGTTATTTCTGGTTGTTTGGGGTCAGATTCCTGCGGTTCAGGCGCAGTCAGTGCCCTGTACCCAAACACAACAAGTGAAGAGGTCCTGGAGCAGAGCAGCACCTGCTGCTCAGGAGATGTTCTTTTCCCAGCTCCTCAGGAACCACCTTGGCTTACAGATGGATTCATGCACTAAGAGGGCTAAAAGTGTCTCTTGCATATAATCTTTATTACTCAATGCATTTCAACAGTAAGGAGGTTGCTCCATGATAGGATGACATAATCTCAACTGTTAATTAACCATTCATTAGAATCACTATGCAAATCCAATAATACATTACACAGGGATGGGATTTTTCCAAACCTATTTGTGTTCACCGTTCAAAATACCATTAATACATACTATTATTTAAATATTATTTAAATATTTAAATATTTAAATATTTAAGTATTATTTAAATAGGGTTAGGGAATGTGCAAAGTAATTTTTCCTTAATCCTCCTAGCTTTTTTGCCTCAAGAAATCTATCAGTGTTGATTGCTGTGTTTTGTGTATACAAGACTGCTCAGGAACACTGAACATGCTCTGAGAATTTCATCAGTCTGTGCACCCCTCTTTAGCTTTTTCACAACTCTGCAAAGATATTTTCTATTTTTTCCAAAATATCTTTTTCTTATGAATTCCACAATGCAATGAAATGTGACATTACAGACAACACACAAATTATCACTCTCTTACACAACAATTTACAAAACTGCACCTTTACTTTTCTGTTCTCATGAATGAGAGAGAGTTCTTAATTTTTTGTCTCCTGTCCACATCATTCATGTTTTATCCCTGCTTTAAAACTAATTGCTTCATCAAGTGACCTGTTTCCAACTTCAATGACATTCAAGGGAAATAAAAAAAGCACCAAGTACCAAATTTTTTTTAGTGTAGAGGACCTCTCATCTACTAATAAAATTCTGTCCCATCTCAGATTTCATTACAAAAGATCATCTTTTCCAGGAGAACAAAAAGCTTTTCAGAACCACTTACGGACTAAGTCAGAAAGTGTATTTCTCAAAACAGAAGAAATTCAACAGTCTGACCTGAATTTGCACATGACATCATTGCAGCTGTGAAAATGGACTGGATGTCTCATAATTAACCTAATTTGTCAAAACTTTAGTTTCAGGTTTTGTCTAAAGCACTTCTCAGAATTATATACACAGACAGAGGACACAAAATGAGTTCCTGTTTGTTCCTGCATCTCATGCTCCAGTTCTCCATCCAAACACCTGGCAGCCAGATACTATTCATTTTTCATGCCTAGTCCACAGTAGTATTGATTCTGAAACAATGCACTTCAGTTATGTTTACTCCTGATTCTACAACAGAGCAAAGAGAAGTAAAGCCCACATCTAACAAAGCTTTGTTCACCACTGCCAAATGTTACGACAATCAAAACAAATTCCAGAATAAGGCTATTTGTTTGCAGGAAACATCCAAACCCAACTCAACAATTCAAACTTGATGCCCTGGATCAGGGCTGATTAAAGTACCTGATTAAAATAAAACTGATTAAAACTTCACAAACTAGGAAAAAAAGTGGTAATTGTCCCTTCCAAAGCAGATTTAGGGACATGCTGTCACATGTCACTGGACTTATGTTTCAGACTCTGTTATTGTGCCTGTAAGTTTGATCTGGATGTAATTTTGCTTTAAGACAACTCTCACTAAACTCAAATGCAGTGCTTTAGGTTCTTTGATCACAAGTTCTTGGGAAGGTTTAAACCTCAAAAACCAGTCTTCATTCAATGGTCTGAGTTCCTTTTCTTTTTGTCTCTGAACTCTGAACTGTGGGGGAGGCCTTATCCCTTAACTGCTCACCAAGAGATCCAACCCACACCCTGCTGGAATTGCCCCTGACTGAATCCCATGGGAGCTTCTCTCTGTCTGCAGCTGATCCTGGGCAGCCTCAGCTGGACCTGTCTGTGCTATAACTGAGCAGCCAAAAATCCCTAAATTACTGATCCTCTAAAGGCCAGGGCTGCAGGGCTGGGATAGCTGTGACAGCAAGGCTCCTGGTATGTTTATTATTTCTGTTTGTTTCTGGGGTTTTTTATACACTGCAGCTCACCCCCAACTTGTCACTAATTTTCCCAAAGACAGGGAGACACCTCAGGTATTAAAATAGTGATGAAAGTCAGAAATTTACACCAGCAAAATTACCTTTAACAAAGAATTAACAAAGAGTTTAGGGAGCCTTTTGTGAACAGGGGTTTCAGTGTCTAGCAACTAACATACATATAAAGGTGAATTATAATAAATCCTTTATACTTTTCCACAGCATCCCTGCCGGAATAGCAAATAAGCATAGTTAATATGCAGTTTTATGGTACATTTCAAAAAGAATTCCTAATGAACCCACACTCAACATTAACTAAACTCCTTAGGCAGGGCTGACCTTATGAAAAGATTTTTTGTTGCCATCATATAATAAAGAATAAAATTTGTAGTGAACATTTATCTTTCACTTCTGTTAAATCTTTCATCATGCAAAAGGCATTAACACCTAGAAGTTAAAGTTGCATAATGAAGCAAAACACAAAGAACACTTACAAAAAAAAAATCTTTTAGAAAGACGGTTTAGACTGATTTGTTTCAAAGTCCATCGAATTAGAAGCAAATATTAATCAGAAATTTAGAAAATTTTATTTTGGGGGGTAAATGAGGGTCTTAACTGAACATAGGTGGATTATTTTAAATAAAGCATTTTTGCCCTCAGAAATGCAGCTCTTGCATTCAGAATTAATAAACACGTAAGCCACATGTTTTCTTAGAGACCAAAAAGTGAGAAAGGATTTGTCATAGTTTCAGTGGCTGTACACTCCCAGTGTATTCAGTGCAAGGTTTATATACACAAGATTTATTTCCACCCTTCTTTGTCCTCCTCTCCTATCAATCCTTGCCAATGTAAGATATGACACCTTTCTGAAACTCAAATTGGCTTCAGCCCTGAGAAGAGAGGGAAGGGCTCATTCCTGCTTTAGGAAAGGAAACAGAAGGTCCATAATCTTTCCAATGCTGTATATACAGGGGGAACAAAATCTCATTCAACTTAACTTCAAGTTTTGACCCCATCTCCCACTCATGCCTAGCTTAAGCTGACCAAATCGAAATAGAGCTATGAACTTCTCTAGATCAGTAAAATAAATCAGGGCAGGGTCACTCAGCAGTCTCTTCCTCATCTGGGCAAATTCTCCTTGCAGTTCAGTGTCTATCCCAACAGACCTGGCTCCCTGAAGATCCAATATTCCACAACTGCCATCACATTTTCAGCTGGCCCTTGCCTATTCTAGGTTTTAAAAGAATTAGTTTTATCACACAGTGCCCAGGACTTACAGAAGACTATTACAACAACCCTGCTCCTTCAGAAGATCAATCGTACCAGGTGTCAACTAACACTGAAATCAAACACTTGAGAAATGAAAGCAAGTTCTTCAGATTACTTCAGATTCCAGTTTCAATCCCCAAATACCTGTAATAGAAATCCAAACACCATCTAAACATATTTAAAAGGGAAACACCTTGAACAAACTCAAAAGAACAGTCACTGGTACCAGTGCTGCTTCACACCGTTCAGCTCTTTGGAATCTCTTCCTCTTCAGGCCACTTTTCACAATGAATGGGTCATGTTCCTCCACCAGTATTTTTTCAGAACAGGAGGTACAGAAGTATTGAATTGTTATTCCTAAGTCCTTAGCAATACAACTCTTTATTAAAGTTTAACTCCAACATCTTAGTGAAAGGAATGTTCTCCTAAAAAAATACTCAGTACAAAGATTAGGGATGGCCTCCCCAGCTTGGCTAGGGAACTACTCATGAAACCCAGGGGCACCCAGGGCATGACTGAAGATCCAACTCCTGACAAATCCCCACCTTGCAGCCAAGGAGCTGAGGAGTCCCTTCTGCCAGCCTCCCTCCCATCCTAATGACCACAAAACCCATTCTGAATTATAGACTGAATTCAGTTTTATACAATTCATCCTGGTAACATTAAGACACTTAACAGTTGTGCTTCTTCCCTTGAGTCAAGAAAGCTGTTTGAGTTTTTCCTACTCAAAGATACTGGATAAAACAAGAGTTGTGGTGTAACTATCAGTGATGTTGTACAAGTATCAGAACTAAAAGTTTTGTCCTAGCATGGGGATTTCATGGTGACAGGGGTTGTAAGGACTAATTTAGCAATCTTCCAAAAAGTTCATTTTCCCTCCTGCAACTTACACAACAATATTTATACTTCTTCCTTAAAGATTCTCAAATCCAGAAAAGAAATCTACAGGACACCTTGGCCATCTACAAAAAAATTACCTCTATCTCCTCTGAAAGCAAAGTTTGCAGAGTAATACTTATCATTTGTTTGCCATCACCTGGTTATA
>VYZR01106809.1:0-24153 GCA_013400675.1 Oxylabes madagascariensis
GCTCCCGACTGATGGGTATCAGGTGCCACGACCCAGCAAAGAGCCCCTCAGCTCTCCAGTGCCTGGACCACTGTGCTAAACACTCCTCAGAAATAACAGCGAGTTCAGGATGCTCTGAAAAAATATCGCCCAGGATATTTTGTCACCGTGTTCTGTATTTGGAATCTAAAGAGCACTTAAACCTGAGCGGGCTGATGATAGTTGCTCTGAAGAGTCCACTCTTGCTGCCCGTGGAAATGAATGCCTTTGATGTCCGTGCACTGCAGAGAAACGCAGTAAGCAGCTAAATGCCTTAATGCATTCCGCCACCGAGCGATCTAAAAGCTTCCATGTGCATCGTGGAGCTTGTGCAGGAAGGTTTTCACTGTCAGCAAAGCAAAATGAATGCCTTTAGCTTTAAAGTTTAAATGCCTCGCTCAGCAGGGAGCCCAGAGAGATTTGTTCAACTGAAATGAGCTTATAATAAGGCTTTCATCCTAAGATAAGTAAGGACAACATTCAGTAGCTCTGTACTCCCTCACCAGAAAATACAAATAGCTTTCTCTATGTGTTATGATGCTGTTATTGTCTTTCGTGTGATCTGTTGCAATTCATGCTAATAGACATTTTCCATCGTGGGCTGCGGTAACGCCATGTTGTAACTACATTACATTTAGAAGTTTGAAAAAATTCGAGTTGCAGCTTACATATTAATTGGTTTGTTTATTTTACCCCCCAGAAATGAGCGCTAGGATAATATCTACAGAAGGATTTACAGCAGCAAGGTATTTTAAACCCTTTAATTGTGCTCAAACTTTACAGAGGTTCAAAATGCATTTAGAGAGATTCACAGCAAAAGAAAATCCATCACTGGCTATTAGATATGAAGCACCACTCCTGGCTTAGGCAGCCCCGGAGTTGCAGATTGCTTGATGCTGAGAGTGTAGGAGCTTTCCCTGTGCTTGCTGCTGCTGGAGATAAGGAGCTGGGCAGGGTGGACCATTTGTCTGACCTGGTGTGGCTGTTTGTGTATTCTCACTCCTCTATCTGCTGATTTGCTAGCCCCACCCCAGTCATAATTATTCCTTCTGCAATCAAGAGGCACTGTTTGATCTGCAGGTTTCTGCTGGGATCACTAAAACAGCACTTATGGCTCGAGCCTCTGTCCACTCCTGTTTTTCGTGTGGTGTTTGTTACAGGGTTTCTGAGTCCCTAATAAGCTGTTAACAAGCTGTCAATTATAGCGCTCATGCAAATTAGTGAAATAGACAGTGAGGGGCTGATGTGTACAGTATGCTATCTCAGAGGAGGTAAACTGAGCCCTTCTAATTTTCATCACTGTCCTTGCAAAGCCGTCTTCGTAACAGCTGTAAAACATTCATCTTGTCTTTTCCTTTTTATCATGTTTACAAATTGAATGTAGTAGTTAAATATCAATTATTACAGGTCATATTTTGTGTTAAATACCAGGCATCTAAAAATAGAACAATGACATTTAGATCCCAAGGACTTCAATGAATCTGTCTTCATGCTGGTTTAAATGTCTTATTTACAATTTGCTGGATTTCTGGGTTCACCAGAATCATCTGCTTTCATTTCCACCACTGCCTTTGTATTTCCTATTCACTTGTTTTCAATATATCACATTTTTGCTTGAAAATCCATTATTTCTTGGACTCTTTTTAACTCTTCCCCAAGGACTGCAAGCCAGGTATAAGTCTCTGTATACCAGTCATCAAAACTTCTCAGGCTGCTTATTTTTTTTTCTAAGTAATTCTCAGAAATGAAGTCTCATAGCTCATGCTCCTTATCTTGGTCAGGGCTCCCTCAGGAGCATACCATAAACCTAATCTCTTTCAAATTCTCCATCAAAATATCAACATAAATTTATTTGTGTCCCCCTTGGTATCCATTAACTCTTGGAATACTCACCCAATGTCATTTCATACCCTGTGTTACTCCACTTGGCTGTGTAAGCACAGAGCATTTTGACCTTACTAGTTCCAGTTAAAATTCAAATGCTTCTGGTTTGTGCTTACTACTGCAAATTTTTTTTTTCATCTGTTTTGAGGAAGTGGAACAAAGTAGCAATTGGTTGACTTTGCTGTTTGACCGGTGAAAGTGAAATTACTGATGGAGTACAAGTATCCAACATCTGACTGTGATGTTTAGCAAGATTTCTATTTAATAAAAACGACTAGAAGATTTTAAGGGGAGTCACATAGAAAAAAACCCTACTTCTCTGGTGAATTTTAAAGCTGAAATGATCATCAAAAGACTCCTCATTTGTGAGTTTCTCTTAAGTACATGTGTAATCATAACTGAGGAGGGGGAAAGGTAGGTAACCTGGGATACAGTTGTGAGTGGAATTAAGTCCATGCCTGATTGTTCTTATTTCAAGTGGAATTGTAAAAATTTTAGGCTTTTGGCACTTCACAGACAATTATGTTTTATGGGGGACTGCATAAGTAAATCAGATTTCAAAAGGCACAGTTCTATTCTGGGTTTGAAAGGTCCTTTTGAACAGGCAGTTCTATTTGTGGGCTCATACTGGAGCTATGTAGATCCTTTTATTTAGTTATGCTTTAAAAAGGCAATTGATATCCTGAGCTTAAGTCTGTGTTAGAGAACCACAGAGCATTTTCGTTGGGAGGAAGGGCTGGAGATCATCTGGAGGTCACTGTCTTCTTCAGAAAGTCGTTTTTTCCTCCTGCCACGTGTCCCCCAGTGTTGCCTGCACAGCCTTTCTGAGAAAATTGTTTTCTTTATGTACCAAGACTTTTCCCACACTTTAAATATCAACAAATGGTTTGTCTTCATATTTTCATAGAGGAGGAGAGAGCTGACAGACTGTTGGTCTGACCAGTGTGTTGGAGGGGTGGCAGCTTCACCCTCCAATCCACTGTCACCTTTGAAATTCTATAAAATGTCAAAGATGTAAATAAAGTTCCTTCTTTTCCAGCACAACTCAGTGTGTGGGAGCAATTCTTTCATTTCTCCTTTCCACANCAGATTTCAAAAGGCACAGTTCTATTCTGGGTTTGAAAGGTCCTTTTGAACAGGCAGTTCTATTTGTGGGCTCATACTGGAGCTATGTAGATCCTTTTATTTAGTTATGCTTTAAAAAGGCAATTGATATCCTGAGCTTAAGTCTGTGTTAGAGAACCACAGAGCATTTTCGTTGGGAGGAAGGGCTGGAGATCATCTGGAGGTCACTGTCTTCTTCAGAAAGTCGTTTTTTCCTCCTGCCACGTGTCCCCCAGTGTTGCCTGCACAGCCTTTCTGAGAAAATTGTTTTCTTTATGTACCAAGACTTTTCCCACACTTTAAATATCAACAAATGGTTTGTCTTCATATTTTCATAGAGGAGGAGAGAGCTGACAGACTGTTGGTCTGACCAGTGTGTTGGAGGGGTGGCAGCTTCACCCTCCAATCCACTGTCACCTTTGAAATTCTATAAAATGTCAAAGATGTAAATAAAGTTCCTTCTTTTCCAGCACAACTCAGTGTGTGGGAGCAATTCTTTCATTTCTCCTTTCCACACCCCAGCACTGGACAGACTGTCTGAGCATGGTGACTCCAGCATGGTGACTGCAGTGGAAGGGCCTCAGCACCTCAGTGACAGAATGACCTGGTCACCTTGACTCCAGCCTGTCACCAACAGCTGTAGGACAGCTGGATCAGAATGGAGTCATCTTCCAGTGCGTAATATTTGGCTCTTGAATTTCAAATATTTGAACCCAGCCTTAGGAGTGCACAGGCATTAATTTAACTTGAGTTAAATACTCTTAACTGAGTATTCTGCAGAAATTGAGTGGGTTATGTGCCTGCCGACTTGATTCTGCTGCATTAATATCAAGGACTGTTTTTCTTCTGCGAGCTGAATGGAATCAGGATCAAGAGCTAAGTAAAGTTAAACAGGCATTCATATTCATTCAGGAGCAGTACAAAGTATGCATTCAACTTGGTGCCATAATTTTCGTGTGATATCTGGTAAGCTTATTACTTAGCAAGAGCTATTAGATGAAGTTAGGCTCACAATTACAAGGAGACCCAATCAGGCTTTTGCTTCACAGAGCATGGATGACTGTAGGAAGCTGATTAGGATATTTGTAGGATATTAGTGGGAGGCTGAGGAGTTGTCATTCCCTTTTCTAAAAAGATGGATTTATTCAAAAAGCTATCTAATTGGATAGATAATTGATTAACTGAGAAATTATATTTTCAACAAAAAGCTGTCACCAGTCTGATAAAAAGCTTGTCCTTTACAGATTTTTGGAATACAGGGACAGATGTCTTCCAGTTATCATTTCCCAGCTGGAAGTCAAAGAAACAAAAGAGTTGTAAGAGCATCATACTGTCAGGATGTGTTCAAAATGACTTTTTTTTTCTTTTTTTTTTTCCTTTAAATAGTCAACAACAACTGGCTGCAGCATCTGGCATTACTGTAGAGTTTTAGAATTGTTAATTCTACCAACTTTAGGTTGGAATAACATTACAGACTGAAAACAACACAGTTTCATTGCTTTTCTTTTTTCTTGAAAACCTGTTTTATTGGTTCCAAATGCGCATTTTGTAGTTAGAACAGGAGCCTTAGAGTTACTGATTAAATGCTTTGGGGCAACTGAAGGAGGCAGATGTGGTGATGGCATTGCTTGTGTGGAAATAGGAATTCTGTGTCTCCTCTGATCCCTGGTGGCTGCAGCACCCGAGGAGCGGCTGCAGGGATCCGACAGAACTGCAGGGCTCCTGCTCACAACGGGAGCACCTTCAGCTTCACCTGCTTCGGTGTTCTCTGAACATCTTGAAAGGCTTTCTCCAATTCTCATGACCATGAGGTTTGGGGTGGGGTGAGTGTTTGGATTTTAGGGTGCTGATTTCAAAAGTTTCTGACCCTACCAATAATTAAGATCTGTATGGAATGCACGACAGACTGGAATTCAGTCTGTGGCTGGGTAGGCCTTCTATACTTCCCAAAAAAAAAGAACTTTAGTTCTTTTAATACTTTTTTTGGGCATTCTACTTTTCTTTTGAGTAATCTAGTCTCCAGTCCTGTTTATGATGAGTCTCTGGGGTCTGGTGCTTCATATTCTTCTTATTCTTCTTATGTTACTGTGGTACCTGGCTGCTTTTCATGCATATGGTAATTCCCATTTCACATCCAGCCATCAAATGTTTGTATGGCTGAAGGCACAAATTGAAAGGCCGAATTTAAAAGTTTGGTTTGGTTTTTTTTTTTTTTCTTTTTCTCCTGTTAAACCATCAGAGTTAATTTAAAATTTCACATGCAGAGTCTGCATGCCTTGCTGTAAATCAAAAATAGCTGTGTTCAAATGAGCAAAGTTGTGAATGGAGATTAAGATAAGTGATAGAAAACATAAAGAATGTTCTGAAAAAATGAACGTTGTAGAATCTCCCTCTAATTTTGAGCAAAAAAGTACTTGGCTTTTAAGACATTAAGAAAAAAAAAAAAGATAACTTGACAAAATTGGGGCTTTTTACATGTTTTATGCTCCTTGAAAATGGACTAAATCAGCTGTGGTAAACATACTTATTAGTATTCAATTTATTTCCCAGTGTCTTGAAGGAACCTTGCTAATATTTGGACTTCATAGTTTGTTTTGATTTCATAGCAGGAAATTGTATCCACGTAAGTGAGCATGCACTGAACAGCAATAAATCATTATTTCTCATATGACCAATATCAGCAGGAACCTAATACACTTCCCTGCTGGAGTTGATTTCTAAATTCATTGAATAATTATTGGTGCTGCTTTTCATATGTGACAAACATTCTTCTCTCTGATTCTGTTAAGTCTTACAGCGATGTTCACACACAACCCAACATGCAGGGATTCTTATTTTTGGGATGTGGTGAAAGGAAGAATAGGGAACCTGCATACATTTTAAAATAACATCTTGTGATATACTGGGAATTTTGTACTATACAGTTTAAGAAAAAAAAGAAATCTGACTCAGATTATTTTAATAACTTTTTAAACATTGTGGTTTATCAAAATGCAGATATTTTATTGAAATGTTAATATTCATATAATATCATGAACTGTTTCTGTCATGAAAAATAATGTTGTCAATTTTAAATTATCATAGCAAAAATGCAGTGTTACAGGGTAAAGGGTCTCTACTAAATGCCAAATTCAGTGAAGCTCTCAAGGTTTTAGCAACAATTATGCAGATGGGAATGATCAATGGCTGCATGAAACTTTATCTTTTGCTGTAGATCTAACACCAATTGTATCAGTGTCTTTTGGAGAACAGCAATTGTTTTTATAATCCGGATCAGAGAAGCAATCTGAATTCCAGCTGGGCTGCGTGTCTGTGGGATTATGTTCACAAAACAGGGATGGGGACCTGGGGGGGCTCTGGAGCTGGGGCTGAGGAGGCTGAACTTACCCAGATCTCAGGGATGTTCATTCACTGCAGCTGAAGTGAATGGCACTCCATCAGCACCGCTGATCTGCGACCAGCTAAACTGGGGAAAAGTGATTGGTTCTCAAAATAAAATTAAAAGGACAGTTCTTCACAATTTAAAAATAGATCTACTATAAATGTTGGTTAAGCCCGTAACATCTTTGCCTGTCAGAACAGTACAACAAATTACCGTTTCATTAATCAAAGGGTTAATTGAATCTTTAAATAAAACACTGCAGAAGTTCTCTATGGAAGTGAGACATCAATTCACTAGAGGGGAGAAATCCTTTAATAGCCTGTAATTTAAATAGTTTTCCACCAAAATGAATTTATTGGGTATTGATTGGCTCCCAACTCAGTTTTAATACTGATTAAATATTACAACTTCATTTCAACACATCTGCTAGTTCCTTCCCTTCCCTTCCCTTCCCNCTGGGTAGTTGGGTTCAATTAATTTTTGAAGTCATGTTTAGGATAAGATAGGTTCAGTCACCAAAGCCAGTCTATTTGCAATGACTTTCCTTTCTTCCTTGTGAAATTCTGTTCCTTTCTTAGCCCATGGCTTATACCTTCCAACCAGAGAGGAGAGAGCAATTCTTCAAAGATTCCCTCTTCTGGAAGCTGCTTCACTTACAACAATCACATGTTTTCCCATGTATTTACCATGTTCTCTTTTGCTGCTCTCAAAGCCAAATCCTTTGAAACCAAAGCAAAGTTTAATTTTCTCAGGACTTTTAAGAGTTGTACATTTCAGGATTTTTAATTGGTTTCCATAAACTTGTTGTGGAGTTGATTTATCATCAGTTAATGTGTTGCCCTCCTGGGTGACAGAGGTGGAGTGTTTCAGGCAGTGCTGCTCCCTGGGTTTGTTTCCCCTCTCTGTATGGCCTATGTTGCTGGCATCACCTGTCTATGTGCAGCTAATTCATCAAAAATAGCAGAAATAAATCTCATTTTATTTCTCAGATTATTTAGTGAATTTCCAGGTGACTTCTTAGTCACTCTTTGGGAAAGAAGAGAGAAAAGAGAAGGTATATACATGTATATGTTATACATCCCCACAGGTGCACACCTGTCAGCCTCAGGCAAGTTGTATCAATTAGAAAACTTGAAACTTGACTTTGCCCTCGCGTCTCCTGAACAGTGTCCCTGCAGTGCCCAAAGGGGGATTGGTCCCCTCTCTGAGAGCCAGGCAGCACAGGCTGCAGGGCAGGAGCTGGAGAGCTCCTGGTGAGGTCCCGGCAAGGAGAGCACTGATGGGGCTGCTCTCAGTGAGATGTCTGAGAAACGAGATTGAGATGGAGTCTGAGGGCTTTGGTCAGGCTGGGGAGCCATCCTGGTGCACAGGGTATGTGTCGGCTTCCTCAAGCTTTCTGCAAATGCAGCTCATTTGAAGCTCTGCTTTGGCTGTATTATGGTGGAACTGAGTTTCTTTCTCTTTTATTTTGTAATCATCTGTAGAAGGCATGGAAGTGTTTATTAAGAAAAGCTGTAATTATTAAAACATTAATTAAATCACAGTTAAGAGTATTTGCATTTGATGGTCTGTTAGGTTAATAATGATTCAGAATGAATGTTGTTTGTTCCTTGAGAATTCAGCATAATGGGATTTCTTTTCTTTAGGTGTTCAGACTCCAAGATACAGTTTCCATATTGGAGGGTGGTTAAGGCTTGTGGTACAGGTAAAATAACTCCTAAATGGACACTGTGACGTAAGTTTTGTTCCTTTTGCCCACAAATGATTGAGCCTCTCAGCCTGGCTCAGTGTTGCATTCCCCTGAAGTGCTGAGGGTGCATGGACAGGAGGTCAGTGGTACCCTCAGCATCTTGCTGGGCTGCCTGAGAACGTGCATGAGGCAGCTGCCAAAGCCCAGAGCTAAAGTCGTCATTGAAAGGTGCAGGTTTAGTGCTGGGCTGTGGTGAACAGCAGTGTTTGACACCTGTAAGCGCTGTGTGACTGTCTATTCAACAAAACACTCTTGGGTCTGGATAGTATGTGAAAGTTAGGGTAGCCCTTCTGGTTGTGACCACAAAGAGGTTTTTAAACATCCACTTTTTAGTACAGTTATGCAGGAAGGTTTTAAAAATCTTCAGATATGTGAAATGTGCGGCTGCTTCTGCCCACAGTACGTTGGTGACCCCATGCTGTGAGAAACTCCTAGCTGTATAATTTTAATAGATATAATTAAAGTATCAGCAATTCAAATAACATTAGCTTATACAACTTATACCTATGCATTTTTTGCTGCTTTTTTGCCTACATTTACGTAACTCTTCATTTCTATTTTCCATGTAATATCTTACACCTAAGTGATGTGTTGGAAAGAGCTCTGAAATAAAAGGTTACCATAACTTCCAGTACCCTACAAGTGTCCCTAAAGAGAGCCACCTTTCCCAGTCAAGGTCTGCTGCTCCTTATCCCTTTGGCCTCACAGTCACTGATAAAAAGTTGCAGGGATTTTGTTTCGTTTTTATGAGGGACTGAGTATTTACATTTTCCTTTCTTTCGTGCAGGCAGATAAACACGCAGAATGGCATTTCTTATCTCCTTTACATAGCGCCGTATTGCAGACACTCAGTGTTCCTGGATGTTCAGGTTTGTGATACTTTTGGAAATAAATTTGGCAGCATTTCTTCGTACATCTTTTCCAGTAACAGCTGCAGCTTCTTTGCCTGTTGTGTTTTCCTTCTGTGATGGGTTGCAGTCAAGTGTAGTTATGGGAGATGGCTGCTTCCGCTCCTAAGTGTCAAAGCCAAGCAAGTTTTGGCTAAGTTTTTGCTCTTCTTTCTTCTTTCCCTTTTCTTGTCATTCTCTCCTCTCTTGTATTTTGGCAGTGTGCTGTGGGAGCAATAGCTTCAGCAAATTTGCTACAGGGGAAAAGGCAGAAGCTGCCATTACTGAGTATTGCACAGTTAATACTGATGGGCTTTTTCTGACAGTAAAGAGCATTTCAGATGTTAAATCTGCTCTGCGGTTTTAGAAATATTTGTGGTTTGCATGGATGCTGAGGGTCTTTTTCATGCCCCGTTTTCTGAGGGTAGGACTAGGGGCCATATGGTGGATGCAGAAGGATGGGACCTGTCAGCTCAGTGTGTTTGGCAGGTTCCTTTCCTCACAGGGTGCCACATTCCCTGGAAGGAGAGGGAGTCAGGAGCAAGCGTGGCTGTGCTGAAGGGCTGCAGGTGGAGCCCAGCTCCCCTCCGGGTGCTGGTGGGGAGAGGGCTGCTGAGCCCAGTGCCCGAGCTCAGCGTGGACCAGTGGAACCAGTGACCTTCAGGAGGCCGCAGGGGTCTGGTGGCTGCGTGGTGGTGCCTGACTTTTAGGGCAGTGTCGAGGTGGAAGGCAGGCAATGCTGCAGATGGTGATTGCAGTCCCTGCTTGAAAGGATGCTCAACTCAAAATGTAATATCTGATGCTTTTAGCTCTGGGTGTGTGTTAGCCAGCCGTGTGTGTAAACCAGGATGATGACCTTCACAAAACCCTCAGCCATTAGTTAATTCAAACAAACTAAATGTTTCACCACTCACAAATACCACAGAGGTTGAATGGGTGAAAAGGAAGGAGATTAGAAGCTTCACGTGTATATAGAGATCACCAGTTTTAGAATAGTAATGGTATTCAAATGATTAGTTTACATCCAGATGGAAAGATTGTTCTTTTTAATGCATAAAGTTACTGTGGCACAGCAATTTATGCTTGAAGGCACAGGTGTGACAGGTAGCACCAGGTTCATGGGGTTTGTAATTGCTAGGGGTCTGTTGGTTCTGGTTTTGTATTTTCTCACTTAAAATACAAATAATAATAACAATAATAATAATAATGTCTTTATCAGTTACTAGGCTGTCTTCATCATGCTACATTTTTTCATCCAAGAATTAAGAAATCCAGGCAAGTTCTTTCTGTTGCTTATCTAGTGCACTTACCATGTATATATATATATTTAAATGCACTGTACCAGCAGATAAGAAATCAAGCTCACCTTCTGGTTCAGATTTAATGGTTTACGTCAAGGTAAAATTTTCACAGTACTTAAGTGAGATTTTTTACATGCCATCCGATGCAGACAGGAATTTCAGACTCCCACTAAAATTGATCTGTTTCCAGAATGAACATTGCCAAATCATGTAGGTGCTTCAGAGCATTTTGCCCTGTTCCTTTCCATACTTCATTGTTTGTGTGCAGTGACTTGCTTGAATAAATCTATTTCTGTGGATTCTTTTTTCCAGAAAGGTCTCTGTCAGAGGTCTCTCTCTCTTGTCCTGTACCATTATTGCAGATTGTCTTCCCTCTTCCCTTCGTAACCTAAATGGGGAATACCTCCCCAAAACCACATCTCCAAAGCAGTTTGGATCTATCCAAGCAGCCCTTCTTCCCCGTGTAAGCTCTCCTTTCTTCGACCCATCTCCCAAAGGGGCAAAGCCAGCAGTCCCCCCTTTTTCTCCTCTGTACCCAGGGACTCAGCCCCCTCTCTTTGACCAGTGCAGGCTGAACTGGAGCCGTGGTTCTGATCCCTCCAGGCAGCCCCTGAACATCCCGGGGAGGGATCTGCCCTGGGCTGGGGGCAGGGTTTGTCCCCGGGGGAAGAGCAGGAGGTTCTGCCTGCCAGCCCTTGTAGCAAACCTCGTGGGAGGGGGAGGCAGAGGCTGGGAGGAATTAGAATTTACTCACAGGCTTTTTAAGCTGTGCAGAAGTTAGGCTGCCCAGTGACTGGGAAAAGGCTGCACACTGCAACTGAGAGTGATGAAGACAACCTAAATTTAAAACAGCATTACCTGCATTACTTGTGAAGATTTTGGTAATGTAGATTATGTCATTAGGTAATGGCTTGTAGTCTTTTTTTCCCTAGGATAGTGTTAAAAATTTGTCCCTGATGTCCTCTTGCTTATGCCATTTTTATTCACGTAATTCAATTAATTAACTAAATTGCACTTCTTAAAATAGAATTTTACAGATTAACAGTTCTCTGCAACTAAATTTTAAAAAACATTAAATATCTTCTGACTTCACAAAACTAGAAGCCGAATGATAAGCAAATATCTTGAAAAGCCTCACAGTATTTAGGAGTCCTTACATTTTTAGCAAGCTCTTTTCACTATAATCGGTAAGCTGCATTCTGCCTTTGATTTACTTTCTCTAACTACATTGATTTCCGTAGCCTAATATATATTTAATTTGTAAGGATGTGATTGCAACTAATATTACAGAGCTTTTAAAGGACAATAAATTCCAGACTATGTTTTATAGATTTTTTTATTATTTTTTCTACTCCAAATATTTTAACAACTGAGGAAGGTATAATTTATCTCATTGTTAGATACCCATGCATTTTTTATTTATTGCAACTTGGGTTGCATTGAGATGGAGTGGTGTGCTCACATTTTCCATTCTGCTTTCCAACACAGTTCTCTATTCGTAAACTGTTACCTGATTTATAAACTAAATTTTTAAGGGAAATTCAGGCAGATACACAATTCCTGACGTTCCTTATCGCTCAGTTGACTCCCAGACATTTGGGGTGTACAGCTGGTGTGGCCCTTCCTTGCAGGGAAGGAGGGAAAAACTGCAGAATACCTGAAAAAAATAATTTGTCCTTCAGGTTGTTCGGGATGCAACCTATAATAAACCTTTTGGTTTATTTCCAAATCCAAAGATGGGACATAGAAAAGTGGAGGCAAGTGTTGGAACTACACTATCCAGGCGAGCTGTAACTGGTGTGGATATCCAAGGTCATTCCAGCATTCTGTACGTGTTGATTGTTTTTGTACCCACCTATCTGTTTTCCTGAGGATCATAATGAAGTTTCAATTTCCTCAGTTCTGCCTTGTAATGCTCATTTTCAGTTTTGATGATTTAAGCCATGGTGGATTTAACAAATGCTGTGGGTACCGCAGGATATAATGACAATTTTATGGAATTGTACTGAAATTTGCATTTTTGTAATTCAGATGTCTTAGCAATAAGATAACATATGCCTTAAATTGTAGTTTCCCACTGTATGGGAATTTGTATAGCTGTGTCAATTAATAGTATTGACATAGGCTGTGTCCTTCCCTAAGAAAGAATAACCAAAAGAAACTTAAATCTGACAGCAAGAGAGAGCTCCCAACTGGAGGAGTTTGAAAGGAGGAGGTTTGTGATTTAGCACGACTAACGATTATTTGGATTTAGGAAAAGAGATGAGGAAGTTACTCTAAGCAGAGGGGCTTCACATGGCAAATGCACTAGATCAGTTATTGCCAAGTATGGGAGAGAAAATGAAGAAAAAAAGAAAAAGTGGCTTAGAAATTTCTTTTCCAGTCTCTGCTTATCAACACGAAACATCTGCTTCAGCAGTAGCAGCTCCCACTGACACCGAGCACCGACACCAACACGCCACCCTGAGCTGCACTGCAGGGATTTATTGTGTGTGGCTGAGGTATGGGATGCTGCAGGTTAAACTGCAAATGGTTCCCGTGAACTTGGATGAGCATCACATATGGAAATTAGCGTTGGCACTATTAATTTTTGTTTGTTATAGTCTTAATGTTGCTAAGCTACAGAAGGAAATGGATCACGCTGAGGAAGTCTGCAAGTTGCTGACTGTTTGCACAGAATCTTTTAAATATTACACTAATCCTGTGCTATAGCTTAGCTTTTATTTAGTGTAAATAAAGTGGGTACTTTATGAAAAGCCACCATCTTAGTTTTAAGATATTCCTGTCTTTACTTGTTATGAGAATACTTATACCTATAAATAGCAAAACAGCTTTGCTTAGATCAGCTGCTTCATCAGAGGAGTTCTTGGTCAGACATGTACAGGCCTGAATATGATCAACTGCTCTATAGTGCCAAAGAAAAACACATTTTTATTTAAGATTTGCACCAGTTTTCATTTATAGCTAAATAAAAGAATTTCACAGACAACACAGCCCAGGTTCAAACCCACAAATAAATACAACTGAACTATGTCATGTTAATAACATTGCTTCCTAAGATTAAGTGCTTAACTTAACTCCCCCCATGAATTCCCAGGGCAGACATGGATTATTAGAGCTATATAGAAGGTGAGTGCTCATGGTTTCATAGGCTGATGGAACAGCCAAAAGAAGAAAGAAAATTGACCTCAGGATGGAATAGAAGCAATCTATGAATGCTTCTTTTCCTCTACTTCTCTCTCCCCCTCTCCCACCTTAGCATATCTTTTGATACTTTAGTAGAACTAAAAAGGGGAGCTTGATTTTTGTTTTTTTTTCTTCTTGCATTGACCATAAATTTAGTTGATTTGCATGATGACCCAAGCTCATTTGATGTTGAAGATTGAAAACATTTTAGGGAGAGAGTAAAGACAGGCCTTTGATGTTTCTATTTTTCCTTAATCCTCATGTTTTGAACTCTTTGTGAAAGCATTACAGTCTTACTGTAGGGAGCAGAATTTGTCATATGATAGTAAACAAGTTTCAGTGTTTTAGAGTAGCAGTAAATGCATCAAATGTGTGAAGTACTTTTGTTGTTTATACTTCTGAAAAAAAGTAACATTAGAGCCTGAAAGCATAGTACTTGTTCTGAAAACCTCTTGCTGTTCTCCAGTCAAAATCTACAGCTCTCTTGCACCGCAGAGACCTGTGTCTTTGTATTTTTCTGTTGCCTCAGCTTATTTGGTAGTGCCTTACTTTAGAGGACAAGGAGTGTTTTGAACAGTCACAGAATTTTCACCTGTGTTTTCTGAATGAGTTTTCTCATTGTCTTAGAACTGTTACAAAGTCTAATGAAATAGATATGATTGTGTTAAGCTCTATGAAAGTGTCATTATCAGGCTTTAATTTTACATGTTGCATCAAATATATGGGTTTCATTTCAGGGCACATTAGAGGAGATACTTAGATGGTATCTCCTCCAGAAGTAATTAAAATTATACTTAGTGTTAAAGGAGTATATTAATTATTTCTAGGTGAGGTATTTCCTTCTAAAATGCATTCATTCTTTTTAGCAGTGGAAAGCTAGTACTCAGCAAATAAGGACTTCAAGTAAACTGAGTATTTATCATATAGCAAAATATTACCAATCAATTATTTAAACCATTGTTATATTTTAATTCTATGAATATAATATCTTCCCAGGTGATTTATTTTGCAGATGCTTAGACATGCTATTCACTATCCTATGGGAGCTGGACTCGGAAATCAATTTGTGGCTCTTAAATATTAGATAATTTTGATTTCCTAGAAGGAATAAGAACCCGTATGTGCTAACAAATACATAGGTGAAGAGTCCTTGATGCTAAGGATGCAAAAAATCAGTCCATGGTTAGCACATGAGACAGTTCAGTCAGAGCCAGTAATGAACCCACTACACACATGGAGTGGTTTCAATTACAGCTTTATGTGAGTAGACGGCGTGGTGCCAGAAACAAAAGATTGAAACAATTTAAATGCTTCTCTTCATGGTTCAGATACTTGAGCCTCCGGTTTCTGTTCCCTTATTAATGTTCACTTTTATCTGTGCAGAACTCAGGCTTGGAAAATAGGAATTCGCTGCTTGAATATGTAGAATGTCATCTTGTTAAAGGACGCTGTAGTATGATCTAGTAATATATCACTTAGTTAATTATTTGCTGTGTGATAGTTGCCTTCAAGGTTTATGTGCTCAAGGTCAAGAACTATATCTAGAAATTGCTAATTTGTCCCAGTCAAAATTAGAGAAGTTCTTCTAATAGACAGTTAGCAAAATAAAGGTCGTCGTCCTCTCTTCATATAATTACTTAGCAGTTAAATCACTTACACCTCCAGCAGTGTCATCTCCTCGCCCCCTCCACAACCTGAGGGAGGGAGGGAGGCCAGTTCTTGTGTCCACAGGAGGCTGCAGTCCCCGTTGCTCTTGTTGGAGGTGTCTCAGTGCCCGATGCTCTCTGGGCAAGAGGAGCAGTCGCTGTTTCGGTGTGAGGGATGCTCGGAGCAGCCTTGGCCGCTGCCCTGCCAGGCAGGTTCCCCTCGTCTGGGGGTGGAATCGTGAGGGCTCGGCAAGCTCTGTGCCCTGAACCATCAGCTTTTGCAGGCTCATGCCTCCGTGGGGGTGACGGGACACTGAGGCTGCAATACAAGCGGTTTTTGGCAATGCCAAGCGCTGCATGGAGGAGACTGCGCAGGGTTGCCCGTCCTGGGATGCCAGCAAAGGGGGACACGGTGGCACTCTGGAGTGCAGGTCTGTCCTGTGCACCTCTGCTCCCTTCATCTCTGTTACAGAGCCAATGGCTCAGCAATGGAAACAGAATTCATCACTTTATTAAGCGCTCTGAGATGTTTTCTAAAGACTTTGAGCACACTTTTAAAGGAAGCAAGGCCTTCTAATAGCCTCAGTTTATTTATTTTTTTTAAACAGGCTGTTTAGGCGTAATAGATTTTCAGTTGTAAAGCTTATTAAAATGGAATAATATAGTCAGGTTTCCAATTGCCACTATGCTAAGTTATTATTGTAACGATTAAGCAAAGTAGGAATTGTAGAGTATTTAGTACTTTTCTTCCAACAAAATCATTTAATGCAACTGAAGATATGTAGCTGTGAGCAGAAGGTTTGCCTTGATGTGTAAGTGGGTAGTCGGTAAAGCTTATTTCCTTTGTGCAGTTAAAGCAAATTAATAAAAAAATATTGGGAAGGTAATTATCTATTTGTATACCTGTCAGCATTTTACAACAACAGTTGCTTTATAAAATAAGCTATGTTGATGCTTAATAATCCAGTGATATATATTCACTTTAAAAACTTAGATTGTATTCCATCCAGCTAATTTTGTCAGTAGCTCAGAGTTGTTTCTGTTTAACTGTCACCATATAAAGGACTTCTTCAGGATTTTCTAGGAGTCACCCTTTTTGCCATTCCAACATGCATTCTGTTATCACTGTTGCACTGGTTTGACTTCTCATCCAGGAAGATTTGCCTGCTACACATGATCTATCTCACAGAACCTTCTGACATTCTTGAGCCAGCCTTCTTGGCTAGGGTGCATCTTAACTCCCTATAAAATGGTTCTTCCTGCCAAGATGTATTTGTTTTTTAAAATACTTTCTCCCTCTCCCCCAAAACAGCAGTAAAATGTCATAAATGCCTGGATAAATATGGGTTTGGGGATGCAGTCTATTGTAAATACTAATGCTGCCAAAAATAACATCATCTTTTTAATATCTGATTTCCATTTTATTAACCATGCAACAGTATGCCTTGTGTTCAATATTGCTGTTCTTTTCTTTCTTCTTTTTTGTAAGACTGGACCATAACCCAACGTCTAAATTTTTTCAGTCTTGATTTCTTGTTCTCTAGTTATGACAATGATTTCTTCAAATCATGGTGGTTGCTTCCTTGATCTTATTGTCTCTGTTTTCTAAATTGACATCTATCATTGTTAAATACTGTAACTTCAATTTGATATGAATTTTCATATCTTGAATTGGAGAATCAGTATGAGAACTCTGGTTCATCTTTGATAATTTAAACTAGATCCAACTACCTTTTTCTTGTTCTGATATGTAAAATATAAAATATAAAATAAGTTATTTAAATATGTGGTTCTTTTTTTCTGTAAAATACTTTTGACTTCTGGAAAAGGTTGAGAGTGAAAATATGTAAGTGAACTGAATTGTGGAGGTCCTTGTGGAATGTGAAATGTGCTTGGAATTAAGGCTTACACCTTCATATCAAACTTATGTCTAAACTTTCTGTAGTAACCTTCCTTTCACAGTATTTATCACAGTCAGGCAAAAAAGTTCTGCATAAAACACGTAATTCTCAGTTTATCTTTAACTTTAGGGAAAAAATTACTTTTACTTTATAAAGTAAAACATCAGTTTAATTTTTACTAGAAATATCAAATTAAGATAAAATGGATTCATCTGTACTTCCTAAAACAAGAGAGGGATATAACAGAGAAACAAGTCTCTTTGTTCTGTGTGAAAGAGAATACTTAATCACACATCAGCACAGAATTAAAAAACATAGCAATACATGAAAGTCTTCTTTTTTTCTTCACTGAACAAATTAATTGCCAGCAATGGAAAAGAACTACAAAGTTCTGTTTAAAAATAAAAAATACATATCTTAAATTCAATAAACAGGAGCTAACACAGTTAAAATGAAGCTCCAAAAATCAACTAGCAACTGGCAGTTGGGTTTGGGCCTCATCAGCTTGAAATACATATCAAACAACTTTCTTATAAAAGAAAATTTGAACAAGTAATTCTACATGCACGATTTTCTGAGACAGACTCGACGCAAAAGCTGCTGTATAAATGTCAAATGGACACTCTTCCAGCTTAATTCATTCATAGCTGAAATCTGGCCAAACTGGAGGTCTTAAGCCAACTTATAATATTCCTTGTAATCTTCCTCACAATATTGTTGTTGTGCTTTTGTAAAATAGGTAGGAATAATCTTCAGTATTCATGAGAAAGTAGCATTTGTCTATTGCTAGATATGCTGACAAGTGTAGAAAGGGGATAAAGGGAAGAAATTATTACCAAGAGTGTGAGAAGGATGCAGGATAATTACCTCCTTATCCCCTTCTACTGACCTACAGGACAGCAGTGTGTTGCACAAATACAAGGGATATAAGCTTATCTTGCAGCTGGAGGTCTCTAAGAAATTGCAACATTCATGCTGTGTAGTCGTATCCTTCTGCCTTTTTTGGGGGGTAGAATGACCTTAAACATGATATTCAAGGAATAATCGCTGAAGTTAATTCTGTTCTGCCAATACATTCATTCAAGTCTGCTTGTAAAACAATAGTGGGTTTGGTTTTTAAGATTGCCAGTATAAAACATAAAATGTTTTCACAAAATGCAGGGCTGAAAAAGGTTCTTCAGGGAAAAAAAAAATTCCTTCAAAATTCCTGATGAACATGTGGCTGGTATGTGCTTTACACCTCCAACTTCTCAATGAGGAGAGGAGACGTATAGCTGGGGCAGGGCTGGACTTGGAAGAATCAAATATAAAATAACCCAAGGGAGAACAGGGAGTTGAGCTGCAACTTATGGAGATGAAAATTAGAACTGAGTATTGAAACATTTTGGAACTTCTCCTGATTTCTGTGTCTTACAGATTACCCTGGGACTAAGTTGTCAGTCATATTTGTCTTCTGGTTGTATTCAAGTCTAGAGGACATCTTTCAATAACAGTAATGTCTGAGATGCACATAAAAAAAATTTGAGCTGCTGCAAATTTTCCCCTAAACACATAAATAGAGAAATGTACATTCAATTTGCTCTCTCTCTTTTTTAGCACTTTTTGTGGCTTAAATGCTTATCTCTAGCGTGGTCCTGGTATTTTTAACAGCATAGTAAGGGAGTTTTTATTCACTGTCATACAACACATGGTTCATCACACTGCAATAGATCAAAATAGGTCAGATCTAGCTGCATGACTAAAATTTTGTGCCAGGTTAGCCTGTCTGAGATGGCAGTTTAATTGTCCTGAACCACCTTCATACTTGAAGATGGTAGTTTATTAAAGGAAAAAAAAAAATATGGCAAAATGGAGCTTTGTGTGTTGTTCACAGGCTGGATGACTAATGGGGATCCATCTTTCTATTTTAATCTGTTTCTCTTCACTGAGCAACACCCATAAGCTCTCCAAAGTGTGTGTGTTTTGTGGTCTTCAGTCAATACTTTTTATAACAAATCAAAATTTTGCTGTGTGGATTAATTTCAAGTATTTGTTTTAAGCTAGCAAGTGGGTTGGTTCTGCCTTCCACTAGTCAGGGCTGGTAGCAATTGATGAGAAACAAATTAGATTACTGCTTAATGATGACGTCTTCAAAAGCCCTGGAGTGACTGAGGAAGATAAGTCCCAGCAAAAATCAATGGACTCAGGCTCTGGAGACAGTTAGGTGAGAAGAAAATGTTTCTGTAATGACCTAAATGGTTGCTCTCTCTCATGGTCTCTCTGTTGTAATATAGAAGAGAGAATGGGTCTGTGTAAAAATATCCAGCATCTCTGGCCATTTTAAGGCTGTTAAAAGTCTGAGTGCTAGATGTTTATCTGATTACTATCTCTTGCTCTTACCTAACTTCAGCAGCGATGGACTAAAGCATTTCTAAAGTAGAAACTACGGGGAAAAGAACAATCAAAAACCAGTCCAAGCCCCCATAACAAAACAAAAAAACATCCCTTCAATGGGAGTAGTGGCTGTGCAGGTGACAAAGAATAAAATATGTATTTAAAACCATACATGTTATTACCTAGTTCTTTGGGTTCTTGGTTTTATCATCTTTGAAAGGTTGGGGTTTAGTACTGGTGCTCATTGTAGACATACATGTGGTGTTTGTTCACATCATTCCAAAAGGACATGATTTGCTCTTACAATTTGCCAGGCATCACAGACTTCTTATTTCTAAGTGGTGATTTTCAGTTCACTCCCTTTAATCATTTATGTGGTTCTTAGGTTGGTTTTCTGTGAACCCTTTGAGGAGTTCATTATTCTCCTTCCTGGCCTATTAAGTATCAAGAATAAATGTTTACTGTTACTGGGCCGATGGCACAGCATTCAGATAATGAGGAGGAGGAAGGGAATTCCAGTCCTGATGATATTTTTCAAGAGAGAAATTAAAGTTTGTCTAGAGATAAATGCTCCGTCATGTGTACATGCTGGACAGTGGTATCAGTGTTCTGTACCCTTGATGTTTGTCTCTGCCTCGTGAGGTTCCTTGAGTCACACTCCTGTGTCACAGGAGTGGAACAAATAATGGCTTAGAACCTTATTTTCTGCCCTTAATTTCTGCCTCTTCCTATTTTCAGTAAAGGAACTGTTTCTAGTCTTCCACGTTCTCCAAATTTATGCTTTTTTCTTGGTTTATATCTTGGTACCATGTTGAGTTCCTGTCATACACCTATTGGATATTCGAAGTTATGGTTTTTAAGCCTATATTTGAACTTATGCTGTGGGATTTTTTTCCATTGCAATGACCCAGGAAAGCTCTGTGGGCAGATAAAATACAAATTCATTGGTTTCTCCATAGGATTAAAAACAAGAAGATGGGGTCCTGGCCGAAGAATTAGCTCCACTGGAATACTGGGATTTGCATAAAATGAAATGCCCATACACGGGGTGGCAGGAGTCCCTGTGGCGTGGTGGGTAAATAGCCTCCAAACTGCTGAATGAATTTCCTTGCTGCAGTAGCACTTCGATCCATTTTGATGAGCCCTTGTGTTAGAGACTGGAGAGGGCGACAGAGATCTGGGAAGAGATTTGTCCGGGCTGCCTTAGGCTGGCAGTGAGTTGGGAAAGGAAGCTGGGAGTTGGTCTTGAATTCTGGCTGAGTGTGCTGCTGCTCAGAGCACTTCTGTCTGCACCAGACCAGCTCTGTGACAGGAGGAAAAACTTGTACTTTCTGATAGTGTTTTATGTATTGTTGTGCTGAACATTTTGAACTGATGCTTCTAACAACAGGGGAAAGTGTGTGAAGCCTCAGAGATCCGACTGAAGGGCTTGATGCAAAAAAGTAAATCTTAGCTTAATTGCAGCTTGCTTGTCAAGGATGGGTGCTTGAAATAGAATATTCAGTGGCTGTTCAGGTGTCTTCTTTTCTGTCTAGCTTGGTGCATGGCCCTCCTTTTTCCTTTTGTTATGAATTCAAATTCTACTGGGATAGGAATTGTGGAGAAGATTGTGACTAATTTCATGATCTTGCCAGTAGAAATGATTCCATGTCATTACCAAGGGATGAAAGTATCATAATTTGTGATTTTAGGCAATATATCAAGTCATCTGGCTACCTGAGTATTAGCTATGATAAACTTGCTGTTACTGCACTGTTGTCTTTCTATAACATTTTAAATGCTGTTGTAATAGAGGTGAATGCAGTTACAAAATTGGGCACAAAAGTGAATAAGAATTTTGATGATTTTGTTTTTCAAAGAAAAGCTTAAAAATTTTCTTTCTGTGTTAAAAGTAACATTTTTATTTTAAGTTTGAGGGGACAAATTTGTTTTGGTATGACTGTAGTCTACTCTTTTAGAAAAAAAGACTCTGGAGAAATACTTCTGGTAAAAGTAGGGATTCCTCTTAGATGGGGAGTACAAAAGCTAACATTTGTTGAAATGTAATGGTTCATTTGAATGACCAATTGTCTTAATAGTTTTTTGGGTTTGTTTTTTTTTAAAGATCACAAAATGAATAATAGGTTGATCCAGGCTGCATTCGTATTACAGTCTAATTCTGCATTATATGTTCTCCAGTGTCAAAGAGCTAAAAGTTCAAATTGGCCTCATTTGTATTATCAAGTTAGGGGTGGGGAACTGTAAATTATTCACCTCCACTGAGGAGACCAGATTCATAAATCTGTTCAAAGGAAAGTGAAGAAAGGTTTCTAACATGTCTAGAAGATACTAATTCATGTCATAATTTCAGTATGTGGAGCTGACAGCCAATAGCAGTTTTCAGGCTAAGGCTAGAAATCCATTCACCATTCACATTCTATTCACTAATTTCTTTCAAGGAAAATTACCCTAAAATGTCTAATTCTATTTTTGCTGGAAATATGGACAAAGGAGTTAAATTTAATAAGAGAACCAGTGTGGATACTCTGTGGGCATGAACATGTGCTGTGATCCAGAGCACGATCCTCTGGAATGATGTTCCCTATGGTTCTCATATGTCCTGGTGATCAGGCAGCTTTCTGGGCATTGTGGTAGATATAAAAAATAGGTGTTGGGAAAGTAATAAGAGGATGAGTCTTATTTTGACAGTTCATGCATCCTTTAAAAATACCTGATATGTGTGTGGAACAGGAGAAATTAATTCAAACCACAATTTGTGTCTGTTTTCCTTCATTTCCCTTGAAACATTTATCCTATTTTGTCATAATTTAAACATGAGTTAAATGNTAGCAGTTTTCAGGCTAAGGCTAGAAATCCATTCACCATTCACATTCTATTCACTAATTTCTTTCAAGGAAAATTACCCTAAAATGTCTAATTCTATTTTTGCTGGAAATATGGACAAAGGAGTTAAATTTAATAAGAGAACCAGTGTGGATACTCTGTGGGCATGAACATGTGCTGTGATCCAGAGCACGATCCTCTGGAATGATGTTCCCTATGGTTCTCATATGTCCTGGTGATCAGGCAGCTTTCTGGGCATTGTGGTAGATATAAAAAATAGGTGTTGGGAAAGTAATAAGAGGATGAGTCTTATTTTGACAGTTCATGCATCCTTTTAAAAATACCTGATATGTGTGTGGAACAGGAGAAATTAATTCAAACCACAATTTGTGTCTGTTTTCCTTCATTTCCCTTGAAACATTTATCCTATTTTGTCATAATTTAAACATGAGTTAAATGTTCTGCATTCTTGAAAATCAAGCAAGCGAAGCATGCAGATTTGTTTCTCACCATGTACATTTTCTGACCAACTGTCATCAACACATTTAAACTGTGCTTCATGTTGGATTGAATTAGAGATTATATTCATGCACAGCACTGAGATCAGTTAGGCTGATCATTTCTTCTCAGCTCAAATTTTCTTGAAGTTTTGGATAATTCTGTTGATTAAATGCAGAAAACTCAGAGGACAAAAAAATGGTCGATTTATCTTAGACCACATGTGGATATTACAGAATCATCCAAAGCCATGTAGAGAAGATTATTAACAAACTAATAAGTTCTGAAATAAAAACAAAGCCAAAAATACCTCATTTTTTTCTAAGGTAAAGTGAGCTATGAATTTATTCTTCATTTATTTTAAATGCCTGCCTCTTCAGCTTTCTGTGAGTCACTTAAGTGTTCTGTTCCAGCTTTGAATATCAATAATGACAAGTTTCCTGACATCTGGGTTAAGGTGAAGCTATTGTATCTGTCAGTTAACCTCTTTTTTGTCAGCCTGCCATGCTGATAATTTTGTATATGTGGCACGGTCATTAAGGTATTCACTGTCCTCTGGCAGAATGAAAATTTAGGGTTCCCATTCAGTATGAAGACATTTTTTATTTTCTATGCAAAATTTGTATGCTAATCTAATTCTAATACATAAACTGTATCCTAAGCTGTCCGGTGGAGGCAGAGAAAACATTCTCCCTTCCTCATGAGTGATGTAAATTTTACAAACTTTATTGGTAAGTACAGCAATAACTAATTTTTTAGCAGATATTATCATGCAAAGTTCATTTCAGTGACAATATTAATGAGGAAAAGAACCTATGAATGCTGTAAGTATATTGTGAGGTATTTCATAAATACATAAAATACTTGTGTCACTTTATACTTGTTTTCAACATATTTCACTTCTTTACAGCTTGCATAATAAATTAGTGACTTTTAAATGTGTTCTCCCATAGCTCGTGGCATCGTGTAGGTTATTTGGTTTAAAGTAATTATGCTTCATCGCAGATTTATGTTCCAGTCAGAGATTCAAACACTGTTGAGCTCTGCAGTGTATGAATGATTGCAAATTTTCAAAAGAGGAGAGTTTTTGAAGGTGTCTGTGTGTTAAGTTAATTTTTTGAATTAATAGGAACATCAAAGCTCCAGCATCTGGGTCAGAGAAGGACCTCCACGGAACTGCTGTTTGAAGCCTTTCATTCTTGACCTCCAGGACTATAATAAACTTTTAAATAATTTTCAAGGACACTTCAGATGCTCTGTCAATTAAACTGCCATGCAAGCCGTTTTCCTGTTGGCCTGTAGCTACTATTTAATACAGTCATTAAAATTTAGTTTTAGGAGATACGGTGTGACACATCAAGTGTTTTCATCAAATGGATTTCCTACCAAAAAAAAAAAAA
>VYZR01106858.1:40984-79980 GCA_013400675.1 Oxylabes madagascariensis
AGTAAAATAAAAGTTAAAAATACATAGCTGGAGTGACTTCCTGTATTTCCTGTGACTTCCATTGGTGTAAAACTAGTTAATCCTGGCTGCTTATATCTCTGCACAGCTGGTGAAAGACATATCAGGTTCTGAGCATTCTACATATCTGAAGTGAGAGGTCTTCATTCATCCATAATAGCTACCTGCTTTGTGCATATAAAGATAGTTTAGGATTTTTGTCATTTGACACTACTGTCATTGAGCTACACAATTCTTAAAATTTATTACTTCCACAATTCCATAAAGCAGCAATTAGCTAAAAAGGAAGAGGAAAATAGTTATTTCTGTTTAGGCATAAAGAGGAAAAATATATACCTGAAAAAGTTTAGTGTCTTAACTTCTTCTCAGAAGTTTACCAAGGGTGATAATATCAGGAAAAAAATCACTAATATTATTTTGACAAAATACTCTGCCTTTCCTATTATCTCCCAGCTATGTATTTTTAACTTTTATTTTACTGAAATCTCAATTATGAAATTTATTCTATCTAACAATAGATTTAGCAAGTAGGTCAGTCCTTTTTCACATCCTATTGCTACTGCCGTATTCTAGGCAGTTATGTAGATACTTTAGTATGTTCAGCTGGGCATAAATTATTATTGGAGGACATTCATGGTTGTTTTGGGGTGTGCACTGGAGCCAAAGCAGTATTGCTATGGAAAATCATCGAAACAGTGATGCCTCCAACTTGTAAGTCTCCATAGCAACTTAAAAAAATAATGACAGCTGTGCCAAGAAATTTGCTAATAGAAGGCCTTAACACATTTGTCTAGACTCAGTCATGCTTCATTCTCATTATAACCTGTAGAAGGATTGTAAGAAAATGAAATATAGAGAAAAAATAGGGAATATCTGCTTTTCCTGGCATTTCACACTGGCTTCATTTAAGTTACCTGACATTGTCTATGGCAGATATAACCATAACAGTGAAATTTAAAAATATTTAATAATATAGATTAATTGCAACTCATTTGTTTCCAATATATACAGCATTTCATTTATTATGTGCTATATACACAGTGGAATTTTCTCGATAATTAGCATAAAGCTAGATGTTCTGAAAACAAATAGGAAGATTCCCATGTTGATAATGTTAAAATCATTGGCTGTAACAATGTTGAGAAGATTGAATGAAAAATGCAGCAGCAGGAGAGGGATTCTGTTTTAAAATGGCCTCGCTCAAGTTCAAATTACAGGCCATGGATAAAAAAAGAGAAGGATTCTCTAGGATCAAAGCACAAGAGAGTTTGCTAGCTTTGGTCTGCTAGAAATGCACAAACACACTAGAGAATAAGAATATTTGCTGTGCAACCATTTCGCTACAATATGTAGCAAGAACAAATATTTTTATGGGTTGGCATCAGTTCGAAAGACGTGATATAAGTTGCTGATTTTAAGGCAGCCTTTGAATTTTTAAAATTTTATATATAACAATTTCCTATATAAATAAAAATTGTTTCTAATGAGGCAGAACTCTATTTAAGACCTTACGAAGTGAAGAGTTAATCACAGAACTGAAAAAATAGATGAAACTGATTTTATCTTGATTACATTTTTATTGTGAGTTCTGCCAAGAATACATATTCTCAGGGGGTTGAAAAGTACAATTTAATAAAGCTAAAAATAATATTGAGACCATCAACTGGAGAAAATGTAAACAGAAACATGAGAAATATAATTGTCTATTGTTGAATAACATGTTACTAGATGCCCAAATTGCACATTTCAGAATGATGTTGTTGCAGTGACTTAAGGAAAGAACAGTATGGGTCAAAGTAAAATGAAAAACATCTCTAAATCATAGTGAAACATAAAAAAAATGCTGGAACAATCGTAGTAACAAGTCCCTTGGATTTTAGGAAGTAGATGGTCGAAGCAAAATGTTAAACACAAATATCTATGGTTATCAGACCTAAGAATGGAAAGGCAGAGAAAGGAAGTTCCCAGTTGTATCGGGAATTCCAATAATATTATTCCTCTGTGACTGTATGATGATAGCAGAACTGACAAGAATTCATGAGAAGCAGAATCTCAGTCACTTGGAGTCTGCGTTTGGGGAAAGCCAGATGGTGGAGTCATATGACATGACGATGCAGTCCTTTTAATTCTAACCAGTTACACAGCAGTTTGTTGAAGTTAGACATTTTAAAATCTGCATGTCTAATTAACTTTCATCTGATAGTTTGAAAAGAACTAGTAAAAGATCCTCATAGGCATTTTATTTTGCTGATTACAGAGTTGAAACATGGGAATTTTCAAGTTGGGAAAAATTTAAAGTGCCCCAATATTTAAAAATGATAACAGGACTAACTCAGGAAATTAAGGGCCTATCAAGATGAGATTGTTTAAACACAATTAATGTCCATCAACATTAGTTTTACAAAAATAATTTTTTGTCAGACTGATTTGATCCCATCTTTTGATAAGATTACAAGTTCTTTTCAATCAGGATAGTATTGTTGATGTAATAAAATTTTTAAAGGACATGCTCTCACTCATGCCAGAAGACATTTTGTTAAGAAAATAAAGGAATAGAAAATCAACCTAACACCTATGAATTTTATTAAAAATATAAGTATATTTAAGTATAACTGGAAATAAGGAGCCGTCATGGTGAGGATTTGGTCCTCATGAGGTTCATCTCCCTCACACCTTATCTTTCTTAATGAGACAAGAAAACATGACATTCTCCTCATGAAGTTTTCTTATGCCACTAAAACTAGTGGAGGATTAAATGACAAATAAGGCTGGTGAATGACAGAGCAATCTGACTTTCTTTACAAAATGGAACAAGTTATTTTTTTGGAAGCCTGTGCAGTGAGGAACAGTGTGAGCCACGCTTGTAGGATGGAAAAGACTCCATGCTGGGAAGTAGGGACTGAAAGGGATTTGATTTTATAATGGATAATCAGATACACGTGGAGCTCCTGCGGTGCACCACGGTCAAAGTGCTAAAATGATCATTGGACTATAATGAGGAGAATATGAATAAAAGCAGAGAGCTTGCATTATTCAGGTGAAGATTTAGTGTGAGGGGAAAGGGAAAGTGCTACACAGACCGTAGCCCCTTGGCAAGGGAGGTCTGGCGCTTTGTGCCCCTGCTAGAGGAAAAAGGGAGGCACTGCACAGCTGCTCCCAAGTGCCACTGCTGGGGCCCAGCAGCCTGCCAAGGTGCTTCATCACTGCTCATCCTGCCCTATGGAAAAGGATTTTGGTCTTCTTTCTAATTGTTTTTTAAACATTATTATTTATTTGGGTTTTTTTTAGAAAGAAGGGTTTGATAGCAACTCTGGTTGAGCTTAAAGGACTGGAAAATATGCTGAAAATGAGGGACAGTTCAAAGTCTTGACTTGCTAAAGAACAGAAATATGGTACAAACGCATGTCTAATTTCTCTGGACAAGACTAGCAAAAATCCATTGCCTAGAATTAGAGAAATTTAGCCTTGAAGTAATTTACCTCAGAGAAGGGAACTGACTACTGGAAGAACTTACTGTAGCCTGCAGTGGACTTTATCTGAAGAGAAAATTTGAAACCATGATCATTTTTATTCTGGCTTAGCTGCAGTATTGGTCTTGATACAGAAATTAATTTAAGGGAGTCCTGTAGGTGTGTGATATAAGAAGTCACATTAAATAATCAACAGAACCCTTCTGATATTAATATATTTCAGTCAAAAATACGAAATGACCATGTTATGCTGTTGAGATGATCTGCAATAAGGTCTTAGTGATTTTTTTAAAATGTAAATAATTGCATATAATTAATTGTATATAAATAATTGCATATAAATAATCGTAAAATAATTTGCAAATAATTTTAATTTATGAGCTAAACAGCAGACATATAAGATACAAAATCCTTAAGTTCCCCACTAAGTAATAAAAGATTGATTTTTCTGTTTGACATAAAGAACAAAAAATCACCTAGATCACCAAATCTGGTCTTTTGTCTCTAAATAAGCATCTTCAGAGACCCCCATTTCTGTCCATGTAGGAAGAGGAAAGCACAAGGCACTACAGCTCTAGAGGTTAATTCTGCGAGTCAGGAGGCTCTGTCCTGCTGTGGGAATACAGCCCACAGCCCCAGCCTGCCCGTGGGCCAGCCTTGTGCCCTTGCATGGGATCATGCAGGAGATGTGTTGGGGCTGGGCTTGGGGACCAGGGGAGGAGGTAATGGAGGGGCTGGACTAAGGCCATAGACAGAGACTGCTGCCACTACTATGGCGTTAGAAAACCTCCTTTATACTTACTTTATACTATAGATTTCTTTATTTGTATAGTTTGTAAAGATTTGGTTACTTTAGTTTTGGCCAGTTTTACTTTAAATTACACATTACCTCAAGCCATTTTGTTTCTTTCTCATTGCACCTGCTGGCACCAGTTTCACCTCATTATACCCACTGGTATAATGTCACTTTGCCTTTGAGTATTGGAGATGATTCAGCCATCCACTCCTCTGCCACCCAGCCCTTCCTGCTTGAAGTGATACAGAGCCTGGCCTTCACATGCAGCCTTCACCAAGAAGTTAACAAAAAAAGGAAGAAAGCCTTTTAAAGCACACCAAGACTCCCTGCTTCTTGTATGGTCAGTCGTTTGGTCTGTGTCACAGGCATGCTGTCTGCACTATGAGTGTAATGACAAAAACTGACTTCTTGTATGTTCTTGGCCGGTAAAAAATTCCAAGTTGATCTGTGTGGTTTGTGAACAACATCTCTGCTAAAAGAAAGAAAGAAAGAAAGGCTGAAGCAACTAGGAACAGGATGGAGTGGATTTCAGTGGACTGGGGAGTGGTGCCATGTTCCTTGGGAGAAAGCACTGCAGCAGGTTGCCCTTAGAAAGACCAGCATCCCAAAATACAATCATTCTGCTGATGTAAACGGAGAGGGGCAGGTCTCCTGTGTTCTTCAGCCAACTAATAGCATTCATGGTAATCTGAACACCCAAGTCCCTTCAGAGGTTGCCTCAGCAAACATACCATATCTTTCCTCAGCAAACATACCATATCTTTATTTTATTCTCCAGGTTTTAATTCCCCCCACTCCACTCCAATTTTTTTTTTTAATTTTTTTTTTTTTTTTTGAGGTTAGTACCCATCTGCCCTCTGAAATATCTGTACAATTCTCCTGTGTTACCCTCTGCCTCAGATACATTTCTATAAAGGTGCAGCCTCAGCATTACTTCACTTTTACGTGTGTTTGAGTGTGTGTATGTACTATCTACATCTGGAATGAGGGGCCGTATTAAAAATAAAATAATTATAAAAATAAAATGAAATGGCCTCACATGGAAAGCATTTGGAAAAGAAAATACCAGAGTAAAAATGGAAAAATAAGTACGTGTCAGGCCAGCTGCAGGTTAGGAGCAGCCCTCTGGGAAGCCAGTGGGATTTGCTGGTGCCCTGTATGGGAAGGCAGAGACCAAGTAAGCACAGCTGCCCTGCAGCACTCTGGTGACCGCACTTCAGGTATGCCTGCAGGAAGACTTTAACCTTGCTGGCCTCAGGAGTATTTCTCAGAAGCTAAAGATGTGAACTTTAGCGAGACTGTGCCCATAGATAGTAATGACCAAAAGGGAAATCCCTGGGGCAGACTGCAGGCAGCTTTTGAAGGCACTTGTGCCAGCAGATATCTGGGGCATGGGCATAAGAAAAGGAAGCTCCCCTAACAGTCAAACTCATATAAAAGCCTTCTCAATTCATTCCTGCACAAAGGATAAAGAGACTCTATGCTGCAAACAAAGACATCATACACTGAGTTATTTGTCAGCCTCTAAACTAAGAAAGGATTTTAATACCTTGCTTTGAGAGATATACTCACATGATTAAAGCTGGGCATGAATTTAGGAACCTCAGAAGATCAGCCACATGATACACTCCCTGCTTCAGGTTAAAATAAATCACATTTAAAAAGCATGTTTCTTGGAAAAAAAACACAAGAAAGATATTATAGCAACAAAAATTTGTCTTAAAAATTATTAAATTGTTTGGTCTTTCAATAATTGAAAAGGCTTCATTACCATGCAAACAAAAAACAGGTTGCTAGTCACCTTTTGGAAGATGGCATTTGCATTGCCATAATAGGAGAGAAGAACCTTAGAAAACTAATGAAGGAGCATAAAAATGCAAATTACTGCAGCTAATTGGCTGTGCCTTCTTACACCTTCTGAATTATTAATTTATGACCGAGTAAATCTGCCCCTTTTAAATAATATAATAAGAAACAACATTGTGTTCTATGCTGTTGAGTGGATAGTGTTTGTTCCCTTAATTTTATGGTGAGTTGCTTTTGTTTGCACTAGCAAGATGCTTGCGGTGCTCTAAAAAACCCTGCAGGTCCAGGACTCTTCTCATACAGACTGACAAAATTTTATTTCCTTTTTCTAGTTCCTGACTGGGAAAAACCAAGACAAAAGATGATGCCATTATTACAATAATGCTAATTACATCTTTATTGCCATCAAACTGTGTTAACCCATAACAGCAGTAAAGTTTAATCATAAAGGAGGCTCAGAATTCTGCAGAGACCTATTTACATGCCAATATGTGAGTAATTCCATCCAGTCAGTGTAGTAACTTAGAGCTGGTTGCTGCCCAGGGGGTTGAAGAAATCAAAATAAAACATTTGATAACTGGGGTTAATATATGCATATTTTTCCCTGAATATTATTTCTTCTCCCATGAAAAATTTGGGAAGACTCTGAGGAACTGCTTATTTTACCTGGGATTTCTAGCCCAGTGATACAGCCCTTTGGCATACATAAGCACAATTTTGCAAGTGCCAGATATTCTACCTGGCAGACCTGTCTATTCACAGTGTACAGGTATTCACAGGAAGGCCCTCACATTCCCTGTGCACACTCACTGGGAATATGCAGGGCATGAGCAGTGTGTCCATTACTTTCTGAACTTGCCTTATATTGCTTGAATGCTCCACAGTTATCTGAAAAACCTGGGAGTCATGTGTTTAAGTAATTCTGTACAGCAAGAGCTTAGGAATTAAGCTCAGCTTGTATGATTTCCTTTTTCCCTGATGGCTTCGTATATATCCCTGTAGCATACTTAAATTAACAACTTTTCATTTAAAAAAAGATATGCTACAGCACAGGGCACTTCTGTGTAGGTGGCACCTGCAAGACCAAGATTGCAACAATTTGGCCTGTGGGATGGATCATTGCTTTGGAGGACACATATGGCAGCCACCATACGCAGCAGGTGGGAATGCTTCTCCTTTTCTCCTTCTGTAAGGCAGAATATTTTTTATTACAAAAATCAGCCCCTTGAAATGAAGTTTCTTATTCTCCATTTTAGTCTCCAAATGATTTCTTCTTTAAAATGTAGCCAAAACAGGTTAAAAGTTTTGTTGCATTCGATTATATGTTGCTTAGTGCATGTGACTCCAAACCAAAAAGAACTCCATGTCCCAAGGAACTCTTTTGTTTGTTCCAGCCACTGCTGTGGCTGGGGTGCCTAAACCAGCTACCACAATGAGGCACCTCATGGAAAAAGCTTTGCCTGAGTTTAAGTGACCTGGCCAGCTCAAGGCTTCAGTTATGAAGACAACACAAGGGAATAGCAGTGAGTCCAGGGAAATTCTGGTGTTGAAGGTAGGTAAACAAAAGCTGAAGAATATTAAATCTGATTTATTTTGTTTATCTTTCAGGAGTTTTATAATTTGCCTGTGCACAAGCTTTGCCTAGGTCTTCTTTTATAGCATCCAAATATCTCACTAGTATCAGTGCATTTCCCAGGTGGGAAAGGAACATTATCTTCAGTTTATAGAAGTGAAATTGAGAGATACAGGTTGGGTAAAATAGCTCCCCAAGGCTGCCTATGAAAACTTGGGCTGGAATTTGGACTGTCATCCCACTTGCTGCAAAAACTACTGAGCCACCTTTTTTTGCAGTCTGAATTTTCAGAGTATTTTCTAAACAAAAGAAAAGAATACAAACCTTGCTCTAGGATGACAAAGGGATATTGTCTTCTTAGGCAACAGAAACTTGGTGGCTGTAGCATGCCAGTTTTTGTTGAGCAAATTTGCATATATCAATCTCTGAGAAACTCTCTGTAGTGGATCTGTGGAATATTATAGTCCAGGATCAAAACCAAACCTACTGCCATTTGAAAGGGTCATATTAAACATAGTTTTATATTACGTGTTACCTCAAATATTAATGAAGTATTTAATAGCTGTTAAACTAAAGCCAACAGAAGCAGTGAAGAAGATACCCTGATATATTACCCAGAAGAGCAAGGAGGAAAATACTCCAGGGAGAAGTATTTCAGTAAGAAGCTATTAATTAAAGGTGGTAATTAAAGGCACTTAGACACAAAAGAATTTCATTCAGATAGATGTATGGGGAATGTAGCATTTACCAAAAACTTGCTGATAGTGTCTCCTTCAGTCATGCCTGCACATCTGGAATCTTCTCTCTTAACTAGGAAGGAGAAGATTAGCAGATGTTTTTATACTCTAAGAGTTGCTGAAGAAGTAAAAAATACCTGGAAGAGAAAATAAATGTCCATAGATCCACAGAGAGAAGGAATGGGAGTACAGGGACTAGTAATTTTTGTTTGTCAACAGGCCAAAAACTAAAGGGATTAGCCTGCAGCAAATTAGATTAAATATCAAGGAAAAATATGAATTAGTCATGAAGGGAATATTTTAGAATTAACATCGTTGAGACTAAGGCTAAACTTCCTAAAGCACAGCTAGAGATGGTTTAAGGTCCGTTTAAGCCTCCCATCACAAAAAGGATAGTGCAGCTGACTAGGAGCGGGCTCCTCTCACGTTCCAGCCATGGGTTGTCTTTTGAACCTCAGCGGGGGCTTGCTTCTCCTTTCTGGAAAGTGACTGTCTGGTCGAGTAGCCCTCTCTCCACCTTCCTATTTTAGCCCAGTAGCTGTACACTTCTTAAGCGGCTTTCTCATTAGCATCTGAGGAAAGGCAGACGTCTGGAAATGTGCCGTTCTCCCTACCTTGATGGGCAGGAGGTGGAGATGTTCGTTCACAAGGGCATTTTCTGCAAGATGGGAGAGTAGTAGCAATCTGAGCTTCTTTAAAACCTGGGGCTTGAAGACAAAGCCAAAGGAATGCTTACTACCCCACGAGGAAAGAAACCCAGCACAGTGACTGAGAAGCGCTACACTGACCAGACCTTTGGGAAGAGCCACGTCGCTTCTTCCCAAGCCCGGTGCTTCACCCCTGAGGTGACTACTGCTTGTCTCTGCTGGCAAGGCTGCAGTGTCGCCTGCTCAGCTCCTCACTAGCGGCACGACACCGCCCACGGCCCCTCCACTGGGCTGGGCAGAGGGAGCGCATCGCTCTCACCGCGCCAAGGGCGTCCTGGTGGGAAACAGGTGATGGGCGCCCAGGCTGTCCATGATCCAGCCCTATATATCCTGCGCTTCCTAATCCCGGAGTGCCCTCTAGTGCTGACAGCACGGCGCGGCTCCCGGGCCCGGCAGCGGCACCCCAACATGGCAGGCACCCCTTGGCATGGCCCCAGCCCGCTGGAATGGGAATGGAAGCAGGACAGCACCTCCGGCTGCACGTCTGCCTCGCAAAGGGGTTCATCACCTACCCACCCCTGTGCAAGAGGAACCTGGACTGGCCCTAGGTACTCCTGCTTTTGCCACAGGACATTCCTATTTTACCTTAATTTTCCATAAAGCAGTTCGATACGGAAGACACAAAGTGATGGGCAACCCAAGCTTGGAATATTCGTGACAAATAAACCCAAACCATTTTAATTTATGGATATAGTTTTATTTAAACTCATTAGAATTGGAAGAGCATTTTCACTAAATGTGAACAGGGAAGCTTGCTCCTTGTAAGGATGACATTGTGTTGCCCAGCAATTTGTGTACCTGGGACTGTTTGACGTAAGAGAAAACGATTGGCTATGTGTGATGCAAACAGAATAAAAACGAAGAACGAAAAGATTTTTAGTTCTCGTCTAGCCTCACCTCCTTTGTCTTGTATTTTAACTTCCCAGCTGATGGGAATTTTATTTTTAAAATCACAAATGTCAGGCATCTTTATAATACAGGTTACTTCCAGGTGACTTTTGATGCCAAATCTAATCTTTTCAATATCCAGGCCTCCTAAATTGTTTTTAGAATTAAGATGAAATTATCTACTTTGCATTAAGTCTACTGCTGGAAAAGTATTGACAAACCAGCAAGTCTATTAGGGACTGCAGGGCAAAAAACTCATGTGACATGCCACGTGAACATGCCACATCTGCTCTTAGCAAGTCACTCACTGTGGGTTTGGGTTTTCTTTCTGAAGAAGATGCTACTACCAGTTCTGACTATTGTGGAGATAGACTCGGGGCGTAGGTGAAGATCCTGTTGTGGTTTGACACACAGGAAGATGGGGTTTTAAATAGGCTCAAGAAGCTCAAGAAAGTAAGTGACGTGCCTTTTGAGCCCAGGTGGGGTATTCAGAGAAGAGCCTGGGTGAGATCTTTTGAGAAAAGCTTTACATCTCTTCTCAAAAGATTTGCCAGCACTGAGTGCACTGCTCTTTCAGTGACTGAGGAAATTATTGACAACATGTCTTCAAGCACTTCTCTGGTAGGAATTTCCATTTTGTGTTATCTTCAGAGTTAGTCAATTCACATAATTCCATTTGTCAGTTTACTCACTGTTGGGAGTGAGGTCTGCGTCTGCAGTAGCCATCATTTGCTACTTCACGCAGTAACTAAGGAAACAAGAAATGGTTATTTAGCAGGACTACATCAGAGGGAATAAATCACTTATGACTAGGTGAAGACATAATATTTACCCTCCCTGAGAACTTGCTCCCATCTGTGTATTCAGTACCAAAGTCTATCTGAAAGATTTTTATGGTTTTGTTAGGAAACACTTTCTGGCATTTGAACAAATATTAAAAAAACCAAATACACTGCTCTTGATATAGTTTTCAAAAGTGACATCTCACCACATATTTAATCTCTTTAGCAGCAGAAGTTAATTGTCTCAAGAAGATAAGGGTCTCTTGGGGAAGAAGGCCATCAAACTGGTAATAATAATGTTGAACATGAACATGCTATTGAATTAAAATGAATACTCTTTTTCCTATGTTTGAAACAGCTCACATTAGATTGCTATCTAATCTGTTACTTGGGATAACAGAGCAAAACTACAGCTTTAGCACCTCTGCTTGACAGCACTTATCTGTGATGGCAGCACCATAGTTAACCAAGTAATTTATTAAGTAAGGGAAGGAACTTTAAAAGAATGACTTGGATTAAGTCGTGTGAAATACTGAAGCAACTTCATAAGATATTTTTCTTTGTCTTGCTCTAGAATTTCTTGAACAACTAAAAGTTTTTTTAAGTGTCAAGAAATCTACTGGCTTGTGAAACTTGAGTAAAAATGACAGCTAGGTTGAAGTGACTCAGAAATCAGTTCGGAGATTCCTATTGAATGGAATGTTTAATCTATTTAAAATAAAACAAATTACTTTGTCTTTGGTTATTTTAAAAAAACAAACCCCAAAATTCTGTTTCACTTTGACCTTTTTTTTTCTATATGCCTTATGATTTTTTGGCATAGCTACTGACAATAAAGTGGAAGAAGGAAGCCAGGGAGGGCTCCAGAAAAACTTACTTGGTGTGGCAGAATGATGCCTTTTACAATTGCTTTGTAAATGCTCTCCTTGCAACAGTCTTGTTTATTTGAGATTCTGGAAAAATAGCAAAATGAAAAAACCTGAAGCTTTGTTCAAGTATTTCCCTTTTACTGAGTGATAACTTCATTAACTGAAGTCAAGTGCTTCTGTTGAAAGTATGCTGATCTGTACAGGCATGTAGGAAGGAAAGGCTGATGTCACTAAATAATTTCTGGGGGCTTTGGGTATGTTCTGTGGATGGCAGTGCTGTAAAAATGTTGATAATTACTAATATTTCCAGAGGAAGAGATTTAAATTACTCTGTTATCTTTAGCACTAGTGTCCCCAGATTTCTGCTCATAAAGGTTTTCTTATGAGCTGGCCCTAAAGCATGTACAGACCAGGCAAGCTTTCTCTAAAATTTCTAAAATGCTGCTGCAAACGTAGTTTTATGGATGTTATTTGCTTGCTTTGGACATCTGGAATGTCATGTAATGTTTGTTTTCTTTCTCCGAAATGATGTGGTTCAGGACTTTAAAAATAAGTGGTATGCAAAATTTTACTTCCAAATATAAAGATTTAAAAATGCTGAGCAGTTTCAGAGAGCTCAGTGCTTTAGAAAAATCAAATTATTTTTCAACCTAAATTTAGACGCTTGCATTAAAAAGCTCTTATGAGTCTTCCAAAGAAATAAGTTAATAGAAATTAATTATCACCCTAACACTTAGCTTTAAAGAAAAGTATTTTGAGTAATAGGAAATCTGGTAAAAAAATTCCTACAGATAAAGGTACTTTAAAATGTGAAAATTACTAGAAACCACTGTGAAGGCTGCCTGGAATCATTTCTTGACAGAAATAGGTACAACAAAAAGCAAGATGGTAAGAGCAAACATCTCAGACACAGTGGCAAGGCTCAAGTGGTTTTTCCTAAGCAGTCAGGATTTCTTCAAAAATTATAGTTTTGCTCAACAGAATGAAATAGAGGACAAAAGAATGAGAATTCAGAAATGTGGGAAACCTGGGAAACACAAATAACCAGAGATAAAGAAGACCAAATAAAGCTTAACTCTTCAATAAAGTCAAGGCAGAAAACCTGCATGAAAACCTGTAAGTTTGCTGAGCTGTAGCTAAGGAGAATGGGTACTGCAGTGTGGTGAAAGATTTGTCTCCATCTTCACCGTGTGAATTAATAGTAGACATATTTTTCTGAAACCTATTCTTTAGAAGGAACAAAAGTAAAGGATGATGTAAGATCAGGGTGCTGACACTTGGAGATACTGAAATAATATTCAGATATTTTTACTTCATATTGTGTTTCATGTGATAAATCATAATTTCTGTATTAAAAAAATAACACCTTGAATAAGTCAACAGAAACCTAGTAAAGAAGAGGATGGTGTTTAAGTTGGATTTTTCTTTCAGAAAATTCTTTATCCCTCATTAGGGGTATGACTGAGGATAATAAGTTTTCATGGAAAAAGAGCTGAAATGCTGCACCATCCTGACTGAAAACCAAGAAAACCTCACTAAAGCGGGATTAAATGGTTAAATCTTAGTAAGGGAAAAGGTTAATACTAAAGTGCCTCTGGCTCCCCTCTCTGCATACACGTGTTTACATGTATATTTTTCTTGAAAAGCAGGTGAACACTGAGATGAAAAATATGCAGTAGGCAAAGTGATCAAGGTTAGCTTGGATGAGAGTTGACTGAGGGACTTGAGGGATCAAAAGCAAGCTAAAGCATGGCGGAGTGGAAGCTGAAACATCCCTGAGTAATGCAAGGCGAAGAACACAGAAAGAATAATTGGAAAAAAAATAGCTTCAGCTACTCTGGCAAAAGGAAGAACAAAATGTTATTGCTATTTCAAGTGGAGGTCAAAGTTAAAAAAAAAAAAAAATGATATCTTAAAAGAAAAATAAACATAAGCAAACCCCAAAACCCTAGGATAAACCAGTTTGACAAATTAGGAACAACTCCCAGTCACAGTTATGGGTGATATTTTACTGTTAGAGAAGTAAGTGGAAAATATCTTGCTGACAACTTTAGTGTTAGGAATTCACTTGTTTTCATTTATAGTTATACTTTAATCACAAGGATATTAAAGTTGAAGACCAAGTTCATCACACAGCTGTGTTAGAGCTGTGGTTGTTATGAATTTCGCTCAGTGGGCCACTGGTCTGGTCCAGCATTATTAATCTTCTGGGAAAACAAGCATTTGCTAAAAATCAATTAAAAAAAAAAGGGATCCTATGCAAACATGTCATAATTAGAAATACTCAGTGAAGGTTTATGATAAATATATTGAAATGAATGGAAAAATTTAGTAATCTGTCACTCATTTTTCATGACAGGATGACATCTTCATTCACTATTTATTTTTGGACTTAAGTGCATGGGTTTAGTTGCCTTTACCATATCTCTATTGTTTTATAAAACTGCTGTTTTTATAAATAATTGTGTAATTTAATATTTGTAAAGTGTGAGTTTTACAGAAGCACAGCGCCCTGGTAGCTGTCACTAATATTACCTTATAAAGCACATAATATAAAGTGCTTTAATTTATTTTTAATGTAATAGCCACAAAGCTGTAGGTGTGGAGCTGAATGCAAAGTCAGTGAGTCATTTCAGTTCCCCAATGATTTGTATCATCCCTCTGTTCAATACTGATCCCTTGCCAGGCTGTTGGCTTCACTTCACGATATGTGGCACAGCAGACACAGCACATAACAGAGCTCTCAGTGAATCAGCTTCTACTAGGGGAAAAAGTGGGCACAGTTTTGGCCTTGATCTTACCAGTATCACAGCCTTGGCACGTAAATGTAGGCACTACCTGGCTTTCCTTTACAGCAGCCTTCTGAACAAGAAAAGGAGCATGGCTACCAGGGAGTTTGAGAGAGCAAAGATGGCTATTGCATTTCAGCTTAAGCAAGAGAGAGCTCACACCTTCCTCTTTGTCTTGGTGTTGCAAGAATAAGAGTTACAAGTTAAAAGGGGAAATGTAAGCATATGTTGCTGCTCTCAGACTTTGGGAAAGCTGGCAGTGCTCTCTAGAGAACCAGGTGCTTTTGGTCCCTTTCATCCCTGCAGAACAGCAGCATCTGGTGCCAGTTAGCAGAAAAATGATGCTGCTCTGCTTCTTCACCGGGTGAGAGCAGTGCTCTGGGGGAGGGGGCAAAGATAGTAGAAGAGGAGCTTGTTTATCTTAATATGCATTTCAGACTGCAAGTTCACCAGCATAATGGCATCCACTGGTTTGCATTCCTGTAAAGTTTGTAAGAACTCCCAGTGTGCATTTTTTTGAACTGATTTCAATTAGTTGGAAGCTCACTGTGTAGAAAACCCAACTCCTCATGAAGCTGAACAATGACACTTGCAGAAGTCATGTTTGAGAGAGGCGTTTTGCTCCTAAAATTTTCAGTTTCCGCTTAATATAATATGTAGCACAGTACAAAGGTTTTTATTCTTTTTAGGGCTTGGAGGATAGTCTGTGGGGTATAATGTACTCTTAGCTACCAAAACAAACCACTTCACTGGTTCTGAGGAGAAGCTTGTAATAGGACCATTTGTTCAAATACTGAAATAAAAGTGAAGCAGTTAATCTAAGAAGTTCTGACAGACAAAAAGCAGTAGCAATAAAAGCTAATTGTCTGTTAGCTGCAGGTATATTTTTATCGAGTGTTTCAATCCTAGCCCAGAAGCATATATTAAGAAAAGGCTCTGCGATTTTCACAGATCAAGCAGCAACTGAAGCAGGCTGCAGTCTCATTTCTGTCTTTACTTTTCTTCCCAGCCCATCCCTCCCTCAGCTATCTGCTTGCATTTCAAGGAGCTTTTAATGCCCTCGTGTAGCTACTACTGAAGCCCTTCTCAGCAGCTGACAACCCACAGTAATAAGGTGATTTCCTGATATCCCCACTTAAATCTAGCAAGACATAGAGTTGAGGAGGTCACTGTAGCTCATATGTAGAAGGAAGGGGCAGATCATTTTCACATGAGCTTGGTTTTTTTCAGTGACAGAAAGCATTTTTTCTCAAGGTCAGTAGCATGATCAAGACTTTCATTAATTACTTAATGTGCTTTGTGTATGGCACCTTAGATATTTCCTTGGTAGGCAGAGCAAGTTTTCTGATATGCTTTTGTGTCTGATTTTGTTTAATGCCGCCTTTCTGTCTGGGCATCAAGAAATTAGACTTTTTTAAGACGAGATGTCCCAAGTCATCTTCTATCTTCTGTGACTCCATCCAATCTGGGTTTCTGTCAGTGGAGCCTCCTCACATTTTCCACTGATTTATTTATTCACCCAGCAACAACAAAAGCCACAGACTTCAGTGACCTTAATCTCCAACCCCTATCTGGAACTATCAGGGCTTTGGTTTTTCTGGTGTATTTATACTAATAATTAATAATAAATCGATTTTTTGCTATTGCCCTCCAGTAATGGATCATGACCAGTAAGACTGTGCACAAATGAAAAAAAAAAGTTGTTTTCTATTTCAGGTAAGTTTTATGAATCAGATAACCCTTAGTAGACCAAAGATGGGAAATGAACTTTCCCTTTAAAAGATTCTTTGTCATAACCCACAATGATCAGCACTGTTGTGAGCATACTGTATTTGGTTATTTTTATCTAGCACGCGGCAGCAACTTGTGCATCACTGCTGAAACCATCAATTGGGCTATTAAGAAGGAAGACACACTTAGTAATCCCTGCAGTTCCCATCGCAGCAGGGCTAAGTCTAACAGTGATGTTAGTAGCATCAGCACTGAATTTCAGTGCTTTTTATTACATTGGCCTTGTTTCGTTAAAATTCAGCATTCTTCAGGCTTCTTACAAAAGAAGCCTGAAGTACTTTGTACTTCACAAATTCTGTTGGCTGTTGTGGGTGGACTGGTGTGGCTAGAAGACCAAGTGACATTTTTCACAGAACAGAGGGAAAAATCAATTTAACGTTAAAATGTAAGCACTTACTGAGGCTAGAGATTAAATAATGGAGGCAGGCTCTTCTGCCGAGCATGACAGGGGGATCTGAAAGCGGAGTTAGAAGCAGAGGAAAAACAGAATAAGCAGCTGGAGTGAAATGCCATGTTTGTTAGGCAGGAAATCAATAATCTTTGATGGGCAAATCTTATACAACCTTTATTCTGGGACTGCTATGTTTGGAAATTACAACAGAAGAAACAAAAGCCTATTACTTGGAAAAATCCAACCTCTGGTTATGCATGTTTACCAAGCTGAAGGAGTTCCTGGAATCATTCTTTTGTGGAAGAAAGGCAAGTGAGGCAGATTTTGCTGGTGAAGGCTGAACACATACTCCTCTGAGAACAGAAAACACATGGATTTGATCACACCTCTTTTCCTTCTTCCAGATATCTGTGCTTGCCTGAAGAACGCTACTCTCCCTGGGGTAGTTCAAAAAACCAACGTGGTCATTAACTTTTCCAAAGATAGCAATGGGGAAGCAGAAGTTCAGGCAACACAGTGGTTCCTTATGTGACCCTGGGGAGTCCCTGGTGCATCTCAGAAGAAGGTCATTTCAGGAGATGCAGCCTGGTGGAACCAGTGGGAAGTGGACCCTAGGGAGCAGCTGGATTTTAGGAATATGTTTTCCAACCTGCTTGCTCAGATTGCAGCACTGCCAATCCCAGTTGTTCACAAATCACAAGAAAAGCCTGAGAAAGGCCTGATATTGGTTAAAAACTTAAAACTCAGATTTTAAAAATAAAATAAGTTTAGGGTGTGGTTTATTACCTTCAGGTTTCTTAGCCTTTAGGGTGCACTTGAGTCATGTTTTTAAGTTTCTCTTTGCTACTATGAGGTCTAGGAAACTTACTTAAAACTATAAGCCAAGATTCTCACCTAATCATTTGGCTGTGGAAGCTGAAAAATACAAACTTGAGAGAAGTGCAGCACTGACTGATGGGGCCATGTATATGGGAAATATTTGGGAAAGAGTATTCTCTTGGAGAGGGAGGGGAGGCAGCCTGGGAAGGAGGTGCAGCAAAAAGGCCTGGGAATTCAGTGGGGGTAGATGTTGAGAGGAAGGCAGGGGAAGGTGGGCTCTTGAGGGAAGGGAAGTTGAACATAGCAAATTCAAATTTGCAAAGGAGATGGGAAAGTGTTTCCTACAATAAGCTCCGTCAGTTAACCCCTGTGATTTCTGTTTACCAGGTGAATTTGCTTTCCCACAGAGACTATTTGGTTGATTTACAGAGACAATATGCCAGTACAAGAATGTCACCAGCTGAAGGGAGGTGATCCTGCCCCTCTGCCCAGCCCTGGTGAGGCACATCTGGAGAGCTGTGTCCAGTTCTGGGTTCCTCAGGACAAGAGAGACGTGGAGCTCCTGCAGTGGCTCCAGTGGAGGGTAACAAAGATGATTGAGGCACTGCAGCATCTCTCTGTGAGGAAAGGCTGAGGGAGCTGGGCCTGTTCAGCCTCAGGAAGAGGCACCGAGAGGGGACCTCATCCATGTCTGTGAGCATCTGCAGGGAGCTGCCAAGGGGATGGAGCCAGGCTCTGCTCGGTGGTGCCGAGCAATAGGACAGGAGGCAATGGCAGAAACTGATGCGCAGGAAGGTCCACCTGAACACGAGGAAGAACTTCTTTGCTGTGTGGGTCACTGAGCACTGGAAGAGATTGTCCAGAGAGGTTGTGGAGTCTCCCTGACTGGAGATATTCAAGAACCATCTGGACACAATCCCATGCCATGTGCTTGAGGAAGGATGTTGGTCCAGATGACCCAGTGTGGTCCCTTCCATCCTGGCCCGTTCCTGTTCTGTAATTGTTACTCAGAGAAGTGGGTGCTTGGTCTGAGCTGAGGATGATGAGTGACAAGTCCAGACTAAAACTAACTGATAAGAAGGTGACCTGTGGCAGCCCTAACTTAGCTTTTAAGCATAATAATACAGTAAAACCCAATCTCTTTAGAGCTTGAAGAAAGACGGAGAGCAACTGGACTGAAAAGATAATACAGTTTTAAGGTAATGAACATTTACATTTCTCAATCTTTTAAAATACCAAGTCAAGACAGGAGTGCATGAGGGTGTTGAGAGCTGTGAATTAGCTTCACTTTAGCTGTGGGGTGCTTGCAAATGCAGCGCAGAAGTGTAGACAAGGCTGCCTCGCAGTTCAAACACAAGGTGAAGATTTCGGAAATTGCAGTCCTGCTGTCAGCTCCATCACCACTGGCACGGTGAGTATACTCAGTGTGATGAGTGTTATAGTGAGTATAAGGAGCTGCGCATGCAGACCTGAATCACTCTTCCCATCCTTGTCTGTGGTGCAAAGAAACAGCACAAAACATTCCATGAGGGGTTTTCCTCACAATTCAGCCATCCTTGCCTCCTACCAGAAACCCCTCGGCTGAATGCAGAAATTGCATTTGCATTTCTGCATGCTCTGTGGACTGTTTGCTCTACCCAGTGTTAGGCATATAACTTAGAGGACTGGTCTCTGACAGGTGGGAGAAATAAGTTCTTGCAAGTGGTGAATGCAAGTGTGTGTCTCCTCTTGCAGTGCAGGGGCACGTGGGCTCTAGCTGGACACTTCAGATAGCTGCGTCTGGGTGTGCAAACACCCTTCTTCTCTGTCCAGAAGCATCCTTGGGTGGCCCATGGTATACAGTCATGGAAGTTCTGTTCTGTCTTAGACATTGTTGAAAAGATTACTCTCAAAAAAAATAAAAATAAGTCAAAAGGAAACAGAGTTTTTCCCCTCCCCCCAATACCTACTGCATTGGATGATGCTTTTGTTATGTTTACTGCTGTAGTGAGCAAACTCCTTGCTGCACTGAGAGCTAGTTGGTATTTTGGGTTGGCTCGCTCACACTTTCCCATGTCTTCAAAGACTCTGCAGTGATGCTGCATACTGAAAAAATTGTGCAGATTAGGCACTTTTGAAAATCCCATTTGAAGGATTGGTTCAATATATTTTGTTAAGAAACTTGAAGCAAAATAGAACCATGGAATCAAAGCCAATCTAGCATTAATATTCCACGAAAGTAACAGTGGAGCATTAAAGACATCAAATCAAAATCAAGTCAACAAATTGACTGCGGCATTGGATCAGAATGAAACCAAATTGCCAACTTGATGAAAACGCAGTGTTTATGAACTCCGACGATCTATGAAAGCACATGTCTATTTAGCCAGGAATTTCAAAAAGCACATTTTACCAGAGCCAGACAGAAATGTAGCACTGAGCTGGGTTATTTTATGGTGAAACCACCATTTCAGAGCCAATTATCTAGCTTCCTTCTTCAGATCCTGCTCCTCAGTAATGAATAAATCCTACCCCAGCCTCCCAAGTGCCATCATACATAGCACAGTCTCCGAAAAGGACACTCCTGATAAGCAGAAATTTGTCAAAAGTTATTTACCACAAATTGCAGATGACAAATTCAGGTCTTTCAGGATCAAACAGAAGCCCCAGAAAATGCAGTAAAGAGTAATTTTATGCAATGTTATGTATAACTTCTAAGGCTCAGAAACTTTCTTTCCCACCTCTTCTCTTTTTCAGAGAAATTTGTGCATATCTGGAAATATAAAGCTACATTTTAGCACTAGGAAACTGAAGAGTATGAAAAGACCTGGCTGTGTTCTACCTAACAAAATAAAGAAAACGTAGATGACTAAGACAAATGAGTGTAACTGCCTCTTGAACTCTCTCACTCCTTCACACTTGCAGAAGAGTGGTGAGAACTACAGCTGAGAAGAGAAATGGAAGTGGTCACAACCCCATTTGTAATTAGGGGTTTTCTGCTTTTGGAAAAGACTCATGAAATGCTGATGCCCTGATTGATGTCCCTCAATCAGATTTGTAGTACTTTATTCCAAAGATGAGCCTTGCAATTTGGTATAACAGGGTTCAAATGCACTCTTACACATCAAGTATCATTTGAAAAAAAAAAAAATTAAATCACAAGAATATTGTGCTTTGAAAGCCACAGAAATGGGTACCTTAATAGACTCAAATGCATCATATGGATACATATCACTAAAACAGCAGGAGCACAGCCAACTGCTTTTGAGGGCACTGCCACTATCTTTGGTGAGGCAGAGGTTTCAAGATTGCACCATGCCATTATTCTGTGGCTCTCTACATTCAAAAGAGTTTTTTAAAAAGTAGCTGTTTGGGAAAAAATCCCCCCAGAACAACTTGGCAACAAGTGGTGTTGATACTGTCTGTCAGCAAAATTAAGAAATAAAAATGTAATGTGTGTCTGACCACCTCGGCTACATTTTAGAAGTTCTTGCTTTATGTCTAAGAAATGAACCAGACAGCTTCTCAGCAGGAATCTTTGTCTTCATATGCTTTATGCAACAATATTTATCAATATGAAATTTACCATGAAATCTTACATTTTATAAGCAATCTGCAATCTATTTTTTTCAAAGCTGTATTTTAATCTCATATTTTCACAATATCATTTCTGAATTATTTATCATTCTTGATCCTCTTGATTTTTATTTCCAGAGTCACTGCTAGTTGTTAAAATGCCAAATAACCAACACATGACCAAAAGGGCAATATGTTTCCTGCCTGAAACCTGCTGATTTGACATCACGCGTGCCCAATTTTCAAATGTAAAGTTCTGGGTTTTTTTCCCATTTTTATTTGTTACGGTAGACAACATTCTGTCAACATTGTGGAAGAAATTGTGCATCTCAAATTCTCACCCTTCTAGGCTAGCGTGAGTGCACACACACTTGCTTCTCCCTTTGAACAAATTATTACACCACTGACTCATGGCTCTTCTCTCTGCAACTGGGATGACAGTAACAATTTATCTCATGAGAACAACTGATTTATTATTTGAGATTTAAGGCACTGTGTATTTCCCATTTTATTAAGAGTAAAATTAATGATTAGATTTTAACTCTTTTTTTCCAGTGGATATATATATATATATACATGTATGTGTATTTTTATTTCAAAACTGTGCAGAACACTAGAGAGGAGGGTGACTGAAGAAGTGTAAGGAGAATTTGTGCCCAAGTAAGAGTAGCTGAAGGAGAATAAACTTTGGGTCAGTAATTTTCATTCTAATAAAGTTCCTTCAGAGTTAGGAAAGTGTGATGTTTTACTTATTTCTTTATTTAAGTAAAAACTCAACATTAAAGTCAGCCAGTAGAAGAGAAGCCTGCCTTGACAGATCTTTTGATTATGATAAATTTATTCAAAATTTAACTTCCACATTGAAGCTCTTAAGCTGAGTTTACTATTTAATTCAAGTTAGAATGGACTGGAAGTTAAATGTTAAATATAAAACCATCTCCAACTTAGAGATTCCACAATCTGGAATTGTTTTGAGGGCAAAAGGGCAAAATTCTGAGATAATATCTGAGATAATTAGAAGTTTAGGATTGCCTCCAACTTCAGATCATCATTTTTATATTTTAATAAAACTTGAGTTGGTCTCTTGCTTTGTAGATCTCAGCTGGAAAAAACCCCAAAACTAAACACAGAACTGTGCCCATATTGAGTCTTAAGGTTACAGACATGATGCTGCTATTTCTCCTGCAAAAGAAAGTTTTGCAAAGGAAATTGCAGTTGTGTATAAAATGCTTGTTCAAAAATAGTTTTCTATAAGGGAACATACTAAGCATAAATACAAGGGCAGCAAGTTAAGTTGGATCCTTCAGGTTAGCTTTTTTGGAATGAATTTCCTCTGTGGCAGAGAGAAACAGCTGAGATGAATGATAGAGTGACTGGGTAAAAGCTCTCTTCCCAGTCTGTGATCCCAGAGATCACAAAATAAGAAAATGGGATCATATTGTAAGCCCTCAGAGCCTTTCTGTAAAACTGCAGTTATATTACATATTTTAATACATGCATAATCCCTGTAATATGTACTTCTAATGAATGCAAAGGCTAATTCCAGTGCTTTCTTCTGAACAGAAAATATTTCCTGTCTTTTTACTAGCAGAATTCAGTAGATATTTACATTAGTTGATGCTAGTGGCCTGTTCAACACTAGCTGCAGTGAGGACTGGGACTCATTTTTTTTACTTCTAATGCTTGTCTTTTTATTCAGCAGAAGGCATAGAGATGAGCTGTCTTTTTGATGAGAGAACTATGAGTTTCTATCAGAATTAAACCTCAGGTCTGGTTGTCTCCTGCCTCCTTGTTACCACCCTTTGTGTAGGTGTCACTCGCCTCATCCTTCTGATCAGAGGAACAACACTTGCAGTAGTTACTCAAGTTTTAATATATATTTTTAAAGAGAGTTCTATACTACAGATTCACAGGCATTTCCTTACTTTGGAAGAGGGATGTCAATCAGCAGCCTTGCCACTTTATCAACTGTTCCTATTTCCAAAATCACTTCTATTGTTACAGTCTGACAAACTACCCAAAGATCTCAAAAAATTGCTGGCTGCAGGGGCTAATTCAGCTCCTTTATGTGGCGTTTCATTCTTTCGCCCTGCCATGATTACTGTCCTATTTTTTTTTTGATGGTTGCTAAATCACCAACTAATTATGTATTATCAAAGCTGCACATAACAGTGGAGTTTGTCTTGTGGTTGATGTATATAAAAACAAGCTGGGTGAGTGAGTCAGTCTGGGTACAGATGTGCCGCTCCACCTGGTGCCTGTGGTAGCACTTATTCACGCCTTCCCTTTGTTCTTCTGGGCTCCTTTTGCTTTTTACTGCACAGCTAGAATAGGTACTGACTGCTATATTATGTGTGCTTTAATGTTTTTCTATTATTACTATGGGAGAACAAAAACACTCATAAAGGTTTATTTTCTTTCTGGCAAAATTTCTCGGTAATGCAGTAGCTTCTTTGTTGGGGAACTTTAACCTTAGAGAATGTGACAAAGATTACTAGATGCCCACTTAGTTTCCTAGCTGCTCAGGCAGTTATTTGGAAGAAATGAAAAATCCCTAAGCCTCCTTCCATGCTGGTATGAGTTCAGCAGTCTGCAAATATCAACGTAGAAATTTTCATGCTCATCCCTTGAGAAGTCTGTGCACATATGGTATTCTTTTTTGAATTATTTAATTAAAGCTCAAAATGTACAAGAAATCTGGAATGCTCACTTCCAAGAACACCTACCACATTAAATCAAACTCCCCAGGTTGAAACATGGAGGGATTTAAAAAAAAAGTAATTTACCTTTCCTTTTTGTATTCTATTCCCCCCTCCCCCAATTCCATCACCTCTAGCAACAGTGGGAGACCTAAATTCTCTTTGGTGATTTACTCAATTGCATGCGTGAACCTGTGCAGAGATGAACCTCTGTAATACTGAAATATGGAGGTTTCTACCTTACATGTTAACTAATTTTTTTATTATTATATAGAGGTAAAAGTACAGGTTTTTGTTGTTTGCAGAGTCTTGTTCATGTTGGTAGGTAGAAATTCTAAATTTTCATGTCTCGATGTGACCTGACAGCATTTTTTTTATGTTTGTTTAGTATTTGGCAGTTGAGGAAATATATACAGCAAGGGAAGACAGAGATTACCCACTCTGGGGTAGGAGGTTGGAATTGCCTACTATATTCAGCTGCCACTGCTTGAAAAGAGATACTGAGCTTGCCAAAGCACACTGCCTATAATTATTAAACCTGTCCATTTGATTTCTGCTTTGAACAAATGGGGGAAAAAAAGCCAAAATCAAATAAAAACTCCCACCCTTGGTAATGAGATCGTAACTATTTTTCAGAAAAATGTGATTTCCTTTGCCAAGATGCTTACCTTGGTACCTGACTGCATGGGGAACAAATCCTGGATTTTCAGCAGGCTGTTCTCAAAGGAGCATGTGGGGCATGTGGAGCTAGTGCTGGCATTGTAATGAACACCCACAGCCTTCTGTGAGAAGGTTATTCTACCACAGCCTCTCTCTCTGCATCATGGACATGGGCTGGCAGGTTGCTGTATAGTCTACAGCCCTATCTGGTGTGCTCTACCTGGTGGACTACTGTAATAACCAAACAAGCTCACAAAGAAATGGGCTCATTTTCTCCCATTTCACATGTGGATTCAATAACTCCTGCCTTGTGCTGTCTTCCATGCATGGTCAGAAAAGATCAATGTTTTTCAGCTCCTGCCTTTATAGCTCAAGTGTGTTTTTAAAGAGAAAAAATGGAGCCGTGTAGCCACATCTGCTCTCTTGCCAAAACTGCTCCTGATGTTCACATGGACACGCCCAGCCTGGCTTGAAACAGAGGATAATGTAGCTGTGGTAGCCCACAGCCAAGGCCTTGTTGCCAAGCCTTTGGCTCCCTGGGCGGCTGCAGAGCTTGGTAGCTCGCTGCCGTGGCTGCCTGCCCACCGTGCTTCAAACAGGGGTCTAAAGACCAGCTCCATTATGGTACACACAAGCTTTTGTCACAAGCAAGTAACAAAATCTCTAACTACATTTGTAGGGTTATATCCATAAATACAAGAAAATGCAAGTCATTGAAATCTCGCATTTCCACAGGATTCTTCATTCCCCCGCCTTGTTTCCCCTCTCAAAGTGTCCCTCTGGAAAATATGCAGCTAATTGCAGCTTGTCAAATTACTGAGGAACTTCGGATAGCTTAGGCAATTAACAGAAGTTTCGTTTTGATTACTTTGTGCAAGTTTTGTACAGAAATGATGCTCTGAAGGCTCATTTTAGGGAGAACACTATTATATCAATGTAGGTGGCAATTTCTCTCTGATACAGTAACTTTTGGTTTCAGCGAGGAAAACTCCATGACTGCCTCTTCCAGCAGTGAGGTCTGATGATTCTTAAAATGGGGGACCCTTAAAACTGGGATGTGAGAAGTAAATAATTACCTTCAGTTATAAACAGTGCTAACTGTAGAAGTAAAGGAACCATTAAAAGCTGTAAACAGAGGGTTCTACTACTTCTTTTCTGATCCTGTGTGCTGTAGCCAGACTGACCCATATGGTTGAGGGAACCTGGCAGTGAAAAATGCTGTTCTACAACATTCACCTGAAAGTGACAGCCCAGAGAAAATATAGGTTCAAACTTGCATCAACAGTCCTTGGATTATTTTCATGTGAATGGCAGAGTGAAATAATTTGTGATTGCAGATAATGGCATGAAGCAATTACCAGAAATATGGTATTTTGGCCCAAGGAAATTCGTGTTCAGGCAATAATTTCAAATGTTTTAAATTCTACACTTCTGTAGTAGGTGACACAAAATCCTTTTTTGGTAATGATTATATCACTAAGTCTGTCCTTGCATGCCCTTCCTTGTTAGCTATTCAAGCATTAAAAAGATTTATTAACTTTGTCTTAGTTTCAGTACCCACTTTTTTACTACTTTTCTAGTTTGCAGTATTCAACATGCAAAATGTTATGGTTTTTTAAACCAAGTGCTCCAAGTAATAAACTACTGCATTTAAGAATAAAAAGGTGGCTTTACTCTTCTTGCTTGGCCCTGAAGAAGTCTGTACAGTTACAGAAACCCCAACATTTCTATTCTTGGTCAGTCTAGTCCAGCTACTAACAATGAAGCTGATAATATTAGATGTTCCAGAGGTATAAGCAAGGTATTTCAAGATGAACAGTATAAAGCAATCAATTGCTTAATAATACACTAAGAATAATGTGTCGATGTTTATTCTGAATTACTTTTAAAACTATGCAATAACTTTATGAAAATTTCACAATTTAAATGAATAAATAGACTTGCACCAAGCCTTGAAAGAAATTCTAGTCCAAAGGGGTAGCATCTTTCCTTTATAGCATGGAAAAAGGATATATTGAATTACTTTCTCTAAAAATCCATTATTAGATATACCTACTGCATATCATCTTTTTCATTTCTCATTGTAAATCTTTACAGTCTGTCTTCTTATGGATAGTCTTCCAATTTCTTTATCCTTTTAAAGTATGTTTTCAGAACCTTTCCTATATCTAACCTTTTTTTAATAACATGAGAAATACAACATTCCATATGCAACACTGAAAGAAAATAGGATAAAAATGTCAGGTTTTTTTCTTATTCTCTGTGCTCTCTGCATTTTGCATCCTTTCATAGCTTCTGGGTTACACAGGTGACTCCTAGGGTTTTTTTTGGTGTTTTTTTTTTGAATACTGCCACTTAAATTATGTGCATAATATTTGAGGAAACTAGAATCAAAATGAAACAAGAACAGAAATTGAAATCAGAAGAAAAAATAAATAGAGCTGCAATAAATGACCAGAGAAAAAATAAGGAGATCAACCAACAGAACCCAGGCTTTTCTATTATTAATACCTCCTGGAATAAAAATAAATTTGCTTTCAGGAGACATGCCTCAAAACTTTCAGCTGGTGTAAATCTTTGAGCCATTGCCTCCACTGGGAGTGGGGAAGCTGTGCAGGGACATGCGCTGGACACAGCCATTTCAGCAGCATTTCCAGCCTGAAGAACGACATATCTGCAGGAGAGAAGCAAGCTGCAGTTTGTCAGTTTGCAGGGAGAGGAAAGCCAGGGGTGACCTTTGCCTCAGCCAGTTTTTTACATGACTAGAGGTGGCAGCAGTCTGTAGCAGCTGGAGGGAAGATGCTGGTGGGAAGCTTGGGTGGTGTGGGCTCCACCACCATGGGCAGCTTTGGAACACACACAAATGTGGCTCAGGTGCAATTGTAACGTTTACTCTTGAAGGGAGTAAGTGACAATTCACATGCCTGAGGTTGTGGAGGTCTAACCAGCACTGAGAGAGTGCAGCCCCAGGCTGTGTCCCCACCATCACCATCCCAGTGGTCACAGCTGTGGGCTCCTCACCTCGGGGCTCGAGTGGACCGTGCCCACAGCCGTGGTGTGGTGCATATTGGTGTATGTCTGCGCCCTAGGGCACTCCTGAGGCATGCTCTCAGTGAGCCTGCAAGTGTAACCTTCAACATTGCCTGGAGTGCTTCCCTTCCTGGAAGTGTGGGCAACTCCTCATCCTGGGGCGAGCCTGGTAGCCCCCACTTTGCATAGCTCCATATTGATGACCTGGGGACACACTGTGATCTGGTGTGCACCTGCAGCTGGCCTTCAGCAGGAAAGAAACTCTGTTTTGGGGTCAAAAATGTGAGGTCTCTTAGTTTCAGCATCAGCCTCAGAGAAATGCAGTGAGCTTGCTGAGCAGCACACAGGGCCTGGCACTTGATGCTGTCCTTGGGAGGAGACTTTGGGGTGGTTGGGGAGCTGCAGCATTGCCAGGCCTTCTTTTTTTGGGGGCAAGGCTGCCATTGTGGGGTCGAGGGAAAACTCTGGTCCCTGAGGCAGGAGGCTGCCTTTAGCCTACAGAAAGGGGGGTACAACATGTGCCTGCTGCAGCACATGGGAATAGAAATGTGGGAAATCATACACAGAATCACAGAATATCCTGAGTTGGAAAAGACACACAAGGATCATCGAGTCCAACTCTTATGCCTGCGCAGGATATGCCAAGAGTCACACCATGTGCCTGAGAGTATTGTCCAAACTCTGTCAGGCTCGGTGCTGCGACCACATCCTGGGGAGCCTGTTCCAATGTCCAGCCACACTCTGGGTGAAGATCTTAAATCTCCCACAGCACAGCTTCAGGCCATTCCCTCGGGTCCTGTCACTGGTCACCACAGAAAAGAGATCAGTGTCTGCCCTTCCACTTCCCATTGCGAGGGAAGTGCAATGAGATCTTCCCTCAGTTTCCTCTTCTCCAAGCTGAAGAAGCCAAAGCCCTCAGCTGCTCCTCATACAGCTTCCCATCAAGGTCCCTCACCATCTCTGTTGCCCTTTGGATGCTCTCTAATTGCTTAATGTCTTTCTCACATTGTGTCACCCAAACCAGCTCCCAGCACTGGAGGTGAGGGTGACCCAGCGCAGAGCAGAGCAGGACAATCCCCTCCCTTGCCCGGCTGGCCATGCTGTGCCTGATGCCCCCCAGGACAGGGTTGGCCCTCCTGGCTGCCAGGGTACTGCTGGCTCATGTTCAACTTGCCATTGACCAGGCCTCCCAGGTCCCTTTCCATGGACTTGCTCTGCAACTTCTTGTTCCCCAGTCTGTATGTACCTCAAGGGTTGCCCTGTAAAACACTAAGAATGCTCCTCCTACTCCAAATGGGACACTAGCATGAACTATAACAACACATGCTGTCATACAGCTGTCTGCCTCAAGCGTACATGGCATGCTTGGGTAGATGTTATTTCATGACGACCTGATACCATCTGTAAATTTTCTTTGGAAAACAGGGTCGAGAAGCCATTCTCCCAGCTGTGGATGAAGGGCTGAAAGTATGTGCACATATTGCTTATATGCTGTGGATGTGTTAAAGTGCTTTTTTCCCTCCCAGGAATGATGTAGCGTGACAGGGTGGGGATACAATCAGTCACTGGTGTTACTGTTAGTTTTACAATAATGATCTTTTGATATTTGCTCTTAAACTCTGTCACATATTTTTATTCCATCTTCAACAGGTGTTAATCTCTTTGCTGAAACAGCTGAGCATTTGGCTTTACTCAGCTGTTTCAAATCAGAGCCAAAGGCAGTCCTGAAGCAATCACAGTATTTTTCTTTTTAAATTGTCTATGCATATTTAAAAAGAAATACTGCATTTCTGTGCAGCTCTAGTTAAATGCGTGTCTTCCTTTGCCTCCATAATACCTTTTAAAATAATGCAGAGCCAGCTGGAGCCCAGTTGGCCTATTTTGCTCTTTCAATACACACTGAAATGTCCAGGGGACAGACACAAAGTAGGGGAAGAGCCAGGCAGTGAGCCTCCCCTTCATTCCGATTAGCTGCCGCGACCCAGTGCTCTGCAAGGTGGTTGGGATGGATGGGCAAAGTCCCTGGAAGATGAGATCATCTATACAGTGGTGGTGGTGTCATGCACAGAGCGGGCAGCATCACTGGCTTTAATAACTGGAGGTTAACATTCAGCAAAACACCTCTAATAACCTTGGAAACTAATCACATGGAGGGCAAAGAATATATTGCACATCTGCCACAGAAACACACTCTGAATGCAGCAGCTCAGGAAATGTCTGTGCCTTGCTGAGCTTGCAACTGACTTTGGGGGTGCCACTGCCTCCTCTCCCTGACCTTGGGTTCATCAGAGAGAACCTTCTGGGATGGCCGTTTAGGCTTTGGCCACTAGAAGTAATTTCATCAGGCTGCACCAGGTGCTTATTGTCAGTATGCTGAATGAGTTTTGGCCCTTGATGTAACTAACAATTATTGGTTTTCATAAGTCCCGTCAGACATTCTGGTCCATCATGGAGTCACAGATGAAATTTCTGCATTTGAGGACCATGTTGTTACAACAACAACAATGCCTGCTCTAGTAGAGGGTACTTGACTATCTGTAAATTTCATATTGCTTTACAAAGGAAATTCCAGAACATAAATCCTGGAAATTTACAGTAAATGTCAGATCCAGAAGAAATCCAAACACATACTGGTATTAAAATGAGCATACCTGAGAAATGCTATTAATTTGGTTTCCAAAGCAGAGAATGCTGGTAAGCAGCCAGTTATGCATTCCTTTCTATTGATCAGGAAGCAGCCCTATAGAAAAAACCTGGAGCAGGGCTATCTCAGTGAAATGGTTTGTGGTCCTGTGGCAAACCAAATCCTTACTTCTCTCTCTTTCTCTCTGCAGCTTCTCTGTCCTAACCGTCTAAAATGCTTTCTTTCTTTCCTTAATGTTGTAACCCAGAGCCAGTCCTGATGCCTGCAGAGCCCTCGAGCTGTCCACAAGGAGCTGGGGAGAAGGAGGAAAGCAGTGACCAGGGTGCAGGAGGTCTGGCACTGCTGGATCATTCTGCCCTGTGGCTGGAGGGAATTTCCCTGTCATTCCCTCTTACTAGGTGTCCTACATATAAAAAATAGCCTCCAGGAAATCACTAGAGTAAAATGTGTTGTATTTGTGTTACTTCTCAGTGTGACAGGGAGATGGAGGGACTTACTGCAACCCTGAAAATGTCCTAATGGCTACAACCATTTCTCCACATCTAGGGTTGGTTTTTATACCAAAGAGATATGGATATAGTCAAAGCCCCTATATTTTTTAACTTTTATTTGACATATTTTAGAATAATCTCTGTAATCTTTGTGTTCTATATTACATTGTGTTACAGATCTACAGTATTATTAACTAAGTCTATTTTAATTTTTGTTACATTCTGTCGCCCAGGGGGCTGTCTCATGTGAAGTGCAATAAGGGGGCAGGGGGTGTATAAGATACTTTCAGAAAGCTCTGAGAGGCAACTTAGGTGTGAAGACAAAATACCTAATAAGTCTTGCAGTAAGAGCAGCAAATTTGTTGGGCTGTGCTAGAAGGGCTTCTCAAGGGTTCAGGAATCAGTGCATTCAGCATCAACATTGGAGGAGCCTGAGCTTATGTGGAGCAAACTGGTGGTTCGCTGCAAGATGACAGTCTCAGTGTGGCCGTGTGGGAAGCATAGACCTTTGGGCAGGGCTTGTTTGCCCTTGACTGTGAAATCTGCCCTCGTCTACTCTCCATGCATCCTCATTTACTCGTGAGGACCATACTTACTAAGTCATTAAGTAAGGTCTTGAAGGAGCAGAGAGAGAAAGAAAATTGTAACCTTTTGACAAATGCAGGAAGCAAAGAACACAACTGGGAAAGCTTTAAAGAATGAAACAATATTTACTTGTTTTCTTCTTTAAGAATTAATCTGGCCAGTCTAATTATTTTGCTTTATCAGTTTGTAGATATTGAACAAATAGGAAAGAAATGAAAATGTGTCTCTCCAATCAAGGCTTTTCCAACAGTATTAAAACTAGAGTTGCTTCTGATCAAGTGCCAAAAGAAACATGTTACTTACTGTATGCTGTCAGAAAGAGAATTTCCCAATTCTTATTTCTGCTCAGATGTTTTACTTGCATATGCTAAGAAAAGAAATGAAAATTGAGCACTGTGGAGAGCATATAGGGGTGCTCTTCTACAACAGGCAGACCATTGGGCAAATCAATATCTGAGTTTCTATTTGCTTTTTCCTCCTCCCCAGATCAAATACAGCTATTAATTGGTGTTATTCGTGGTGCTGCTGCCCTTTGCAAAATACGCTCATTAAAAATGCTTCTTGGTTCAAATGGTGCTTCATAAATTGTTCTCAAATACAGTTTACAAATGAGAGAAAGTTTGAAGCAAAAGTACATAATGTTCAAGAGGCAAACAGAATATAATAAATAGAAAAAGATTTATCTCTAGAACACGTGTAGCACGGTAACCTTATTATACTTCAAGCCTAAACAATAAAATGAAGAAAATCATTAAGTACCTATTAGGATTACCTACAGCAGCTCTAGAGAGTTGGATACCTTATTTAAAAAAGAGGTGTTATAAAACCACACCAAATTCCCCAGCTCAGACTGAAGTTCATTATGGTCTTTTTGCACACACCCATCTGTGGGTTAAAAAGAGGCTTTACTACATAGCCCTTTGTGCTGGAGAGTGCTGGTCATAGTCATGCAACACCTCAGAAATGGGGCCGGGGGCAAATTCCCTGGAATCTGTTTCTTTACCGCTTGAGCAGCTGTCTTGGGATGGCTAGACACAATGAAGTGCTGTACATAATTATTTTATCCATGGCTGAATGATGGCCAGCTTTACTGGAAAGCCAACAGCTGTTTAGTGGTGTATAGTCACATGCTGTACCAGTCTATCGAGGGAAGGGATAAATACATAATCCAGCTGATGTCTTAGGTCATAGTTGAATAACCCAATTTGGAAGTCAGAACAAAGAAGGCATCCTGATGGATTCGTTTTTACCATAAAGCCTTTAGGAGCACCAGGGATGTCCAGGTGATGCTTTCACCCAGGTGGCTTCTGAGGAGTGTAGTGACTCAGAGCAATATTTGTGCTGAGCACTTGGCATAGGGCTGTTTAACAGCAGTGACACTCCTGTGAGTATCCTTTTGAGACTCAAACATTTCATATATAATGTCTTGCATGTATTTGCTTTCTTAGCAAGGCTCATTGCTCCATGTTTTCATAGTAAAATATGTGTTCCCCAAATCTAGTCAGTGCTATGGGGTTTATTAAACATTTCCCTTTTGGTCTTCCCAGGAAGTCCTGGAAGAGATGTGAGTGAGTCACATCTACAGCCATCTTACAGGCTGGTCTCTGCAGGATGCCAGAAGGGGCAGGGGCTGAGCCTCTTCCCCAGGTCCCAGAGGCAGGATGGAGAGGATGAGTAGGACTGTCTGTTGACCCATGGCTGCCACGGCTCCGAGGCTGGATGCTGCCCCATTCCCTGGGCAGGGGGCCAGTGGTGGGGACAGCCGCTTGCATGCCCCACAGCACAGCGTGGAGTTTAGGACTGCAGTTACATTTGGGAGGCCTGTTTTGTTCTGATACTGTTTTTTGCCTTTCCTAAATTCATTCTTGTATTTATTCATATATCAAATACTTTTCTTAAGAACTGTAGCATAAATGATGTCCATGAAAAACCACAGTCCTCTCTTCCCAAGAACTTGAACTCCTTATGGCAGCTGGTGTCCAATTCTTCCATTTGCCTCCTTCCCTTCTCTTGGTGTTGCATTCGGTTGCCAAAGCAAAGCACAGAAAGGCAGCCAGTTTGTGAACCCTTTTTTTCAACAATGTGATGGATCCTACTTCTAATAAAATTTACTGTCAGTAGAGTCTAGAGGAAGGAAAATCCTGACTTTTTTCTGTGTCTTCTCTTTTATTGCTACGTGTCCTGTCTCAAATTTCCTTCCAAAGTCTAGCGGTTTGGACTGTACTCCTGTTCTTCTGTCCCAGAAGGTTCTGGCTTTGAGTAAGGAAATTAATTTCTGGTACCTGGATATGTGTTTCATTTACAAGGTGCAATGAGAGGCCCTACTATCAGTTTCTGATTCATGCTGTCAGATAGGGTCAAGTCCTTAACGTGACAGATGAGTAGGGCAAAAGCAGGCTGCTTGAAGCTTATTAATTAATCTTCAACAAATGAATCTTCCAGGAAAAAAAAAACACAAAACCCCCCCAAACCAACAAAAAACAACCCCTACCATTCATAGAGTAAGAATCATACCCCCAGAAAGTGAAAAGTCACCTTCCAAAATTGCCATGGAAATGTAGCACCTTGTGATACAGACATTGTGTTTCTCATAAATTATTTTTTAAATTGGAACTAAGAAATTTTATATTAAAGCAACTTTAAGACTAATATAAAACCTAGACTCATCTGTTCTCAGGAATATCTTCGAAAAATAGTGGAATCTTGATAATATCCCGTTTTTCTTATTATCAGCTAACACATACCAGAGTGCTATCAGTGTGAATAAAATGTCTTTCCTTTGAGAGAAATGATTTAAAAATTATGATTGGTGGTTTAGAGTGACAAAAAACGGGAAAGGACAATTTTCAGCATTGTCATTAAAGAAAAAAATCACAGCATTTAAAGAATATATTATTCTCCAAGGAAAACGTTAAGACAAATGGGACAAATAGTCCATATTTTGCAAAAGGAACATTTGAGGTCATTCAGTGTTTTACACTAGTTGTCAAAAATACTTCAAAATAATTTATCCTCTTTCCTTATATTCTGTATTATGAGGTACTCCCTAGCTCTATACTCCTAGTCCAGGATCTTGGATGACAGGAAATGTGAAAATACAGGTTGTGTTTATCAGCAAAAAAAGCTGAGAAATTTGTCACCTGAGCAATGAATTACCTAAAAAGAATTGTCTAAGATGGTATAGGGCACTGCAAATGTGCATGCTGCTGTAGAGCTTCATGTCAATAGAGGTTTTGGGCTGCTTTTAATTGGATGCTGTATTTCTATAAAGGCCTGTGAAGGCAGATCTTGTATTGAGATTGAACTGCTTTACATTAGCATAAAAATAGATGACTTTTGATCTCTTTCATGCAGCATACAGAATCATTTTCACAAAACCCAGGATCCAGTCACTGAATCACGGTAGCAAATAATTAGAAACGGAAATGCCCTGCTGGGTTATTGAGTTCTTTCCTCTCAAAATGCAAATATATTTCCTGTGATACATATTTTTTCTTGTGAAGTTCACTCTTGAATCATGCTTCATGACCATTTCATCATTTTCCTGTGCATATCATCCCACAGATTCAACTATTAAGTGCCTCACTTATGTCTCATTAATCTTGGTTTTACCTCTTGACTGTATACTTGTTATCATGTTCTCTAAGAATTAAGGAGAGCTGTGGGAAAATCTGTTTGCATGAAATGACATTTAGTTTTCTCCAAAACTGCAAATGTAACATTTTTGAGGTTCAAATATGTTTTGCTAACCTTTCACGTTTGTTCATCCTTTGAATTTTTTCATTTCTGATCAGGACAAGAATCTGAAATAGCAAAATAAATCAAGAAAATTATTCCTATGGTATTTTGGGACAGAAAGAAAATTAGCATCTCATAAAGCCTCCCTTCTGTCTAGGTAGTTTTTGAGAACCAGAAGGAAAATTAATTAATTTTGTGTTCTTCTGAATTCCCGTGAAGTTATCCCAAGTAGTGTTTCATTTGGTGGGCTGTTTTCCATATGGTGGACATTAAATATGACCTATTCTTCAGAGCAAGCCTGAAAAATAGAAATAAGAAATACACATATTTAATCACAGACATTATAAGTATTAAAAACAAACTTTATCCTTTTAGTTTGGAGATCCTAATTTGACAGCATTCTTGGAGAATGATCTACTAGTATTCCTGGATACAGTCGAGACAATAAGCTAGAAAATTACAGGTGTGTGTTCTTGTTAATTTAATAAAATATTTTAAAGCTTGTTCTGTGCAAAGTAGCTATAGCCCGAATAAGTCTGTTACCTTGATAGGGGAGAATGACTGTGCCATGGCGCAGGAAAGGAAGTCCCTAAGGTGCAGACAGGCTCAGGAGCTGCCACCAGGAACTGAAGGAAGGGTCAGACAGACATTGCCATGGATATCTGGCCCAGTGGCATCCAGGAAGATATTGTGAGCACTCACTAAGTCATGCAATTACTAGGAGTCAGCAGAAGCAGGGGTCTGCCCCACAAGAGGATTGCTCATGGAGAGCAGAAGAGGTCTCTTGCTGACTGCTTCATACACATCTAGAAATCCCCATGGCTCTTCTGTAGGCAAAACAGCTATTCACTTCAGGTCTGAGTAGCGGCTCCAAATTCAGGTCCTGTCTCTGAATTATTCATCAGTGCTAGCTTTAGTTCTCCACCTCCCTGTGAACATTTTGTGATCCTGGGAGCTAGTGATTTGATATGCCTAAGTGCTACCTAACCCTCTGTGTAGGGGGCTACATTTCATCTCCTCTTGTCCTGAACGCAGCAGCTCACCAAGGAAGTGTTGGGACACCAATTTTTGTCCCTTTGTCCCGCCACACTTGATAGTGAATCGGATAAAATTTAATGAAGGTGATAATTGCTTTTTCCAGTCACTGTATTTTTCTTTTTAATTTCATTGTTGGCTAATGATCTGTCTGTTTTTTCGTCTTGCATGTCTACAGGTGCTTAAGAACAGTTTCTCAAATTGCTCCCAGGTGAATACATCAGCACTAGGCTACTTCCTAGGCATTTTATGATACTCCACAAGTAATTAAATCCATTTCAGGAGATGTAACTCAGGAAGGATTTTTTTCTTATGCAGCACTTTAAAGCTGCATATCTGAAAACTTTCTACAAACAGGAAGGAAATGCCTTTATCCCTTTGTGATCAATGAAGCTTCTTTTTTGATGATTTTTTTTTTTTGTAGCTCAGTTGTGTGCCCCGTAGACCAGACTGACATTGCTATTGTTGGCCTTGCTCACAGGGACTGTCCTTATCCACTAAGTGTTTTGGACACTTCTGGTTTGTGGACAGTCTCTGCAAGCAACAGAGATTTTCATTATTATGTATGATTCACAGCTGGGAACTCAGAGCAATTGCATGACACAGAAAATCTGTCAGAGAACTCGAAGTTCTGACTCAGGTGGTGCTTGACCATGACAGCTTTGCTTTTGGTCTGAGCCCTGTCCAGACATAGAAAACATATAAAGCCATAATAGTTGAAAAGTGATACTTTTGAAATGATACAAAATGGACTTTTACTTGCAGTTTCAAAGACGACAAAGTGTTCTCTGGTCCAGCAGTGGTTTGACAGTTTTTTGTGAAGAAAACACCGTGTTAGGGGCCACCGCTTTCCTTTTTCAGGGTTGTCCTGCCTGAGAGTGGGGAAATGGCAAACAGAAGAACAGGCAGAGTTTATATCTTGACAAAACTATTCCTACCTTCCCCATTTCCTGTCTTCCCTGTCTTCTGATAGATGCCGTGCTATGCCACTCTTTCATCATTTACAGTACCTCAGAAAGGTAGCATAACCCCATGTGGATTTTATGGAATCTAGAAGGCTTACATAAATGTTGAAAAGACAAACTTCTCCAAAATGTTGTTAGCCCACATGTCCCAACATGTCTTCCACCAATATTTGGCATTCGTATACAGATACAGTCCCTCTTTTGTAATTGAGCACTTCAAGCTCAGGCATCTAAATTTTCTCATTAGATGATGGATGCTTTTTTGTGTCTGCAGAAACACAGTGGAGGGTTGCACTCTTTTCTTAGTCAATTGTCTGAAGGTGGAGAAATTAAATGCAAATTATTATTTACATATTTTCTGTGTTTGTATGTCTAGAAAACTAATTGTGGGAGAATTCACTTTGATAATGAGCTATGACCAAGATTTTCTGGTCATAAAAAAGTAAGGAAACTTGGAATATGAAAAGTAGAGAGAGCAGACAATGGTAGCCTGACTAGGGAACAGAAAGGGCTGATGTTAAAACAAGGGAAATTGCCTTTGCCCTCTAACTTAGCCAAGGAGAACCTTGTAAATCAGTATTTGCAAGTATTAAGTCCATTATGCAAACAGCTTAGATTGGTTTACTGCTGTTTTCTTCCAGTTCTTTCTGTTCTGACAAAAGCTACCGATATATAAGCACAAAGTTGAAAGTCCTGCAGTTATCAAACCTAGAATTTGTTTTAAACCTTTTCCTGTGGGGCAGAGACATTTTCTTTCTTCTCGGATTTATTATGCTGTTTAGCATCCCCTTGGTTCTGACAGTACAAATGCTAGTGGAATCATATTGAAGAGCGGATCAATGAGATGAGAAATCATTGAGGGCAAAACCAGGTCAGGACTTCTCTGATGATCCCCAAATGAGAACGATTAATTTTTGCAGAATCACCCAATGGGGTGATCCTGCTGAGACTAATGGGGAAGATGGGTTTTAATTATGAAACCATTCAGGAATACAATGAAGCAACAGATTAGGTGGAGATGACCGAGAAGAGTTGGTGACTTTTGTTCAGAAGATACAGACAGCAGAAAAGAGGATCTGGGGTTAATTAAATCCTAACCAGCAGGCTGTGAGTGCTAGGAAGGGAGGAAAGCATAGAGCTTCTGACTCCTGGGGTAGGAAGGAGAAAAAGCAGCAAAATGGAGACCACAGGTGGGCAGAAAGCTGGATACAGCCAAATCAGAGGCGATCTTGCTCAGGGTCCTCAGGGAGAAAATCTGGGTAAAAGGAGCTGAGATGATTGTGTGTTGCTGACAAAAACAGTATGAAGAACACAGCTACAAACCCTCCCTGTCCTAGGACAGTGAGGAAAGGTAGTGAGAGACCCATTGGCTGAATCACCATCTTCTCACTTACCCAAGACCAACAAACATTTGTACAGAAATTGGACATTAGATTCACTTAGATTAGCATGAGTATAGAAAGTTATTACAGACAAAATAAGAAGGCTCTACTATATGGTTTGATGGTTACAAAGACTGCTTTGAAAATGAGCAAAAAGAGGATGTGTATAAACAACACCAGAAAGAAAATGATTGTACTTGCCTCACCCTGTCACTTGATTATATTTTCTGTTTTTCTGGAGTATTTGCTGAACTCTTTTTTTACCTTCTCACATCCTTGCCCTTTTTTTAAAAAGGAACATTTCCTGTCATATTACTATAGTTTTGGAACAATGGAACAGACTTTGCAACAATGAAGATGGAAAAAAGAATCCAAAAATGAGGAAAACAGTGAGAAAAACACAGACTTCTTCGTTTAAAATCTCAGAGAAAATGGGGTGATTTAAATTAAGAACGACTTGCAGGGCTCCCTTATAATGTACCCTCTGAAGGGATGAAATGTGCAGGGTGCTGTCATAAAATTTCCAAATTCCCCAGAGCAAAGCAAGCACCTGACATGCATATGTACCTGAACAGCTTAAAACTCCCTGCTGTAGCAAAAGCCTGGGGCAGACAAAGTCCCCCTTTGAATGTGCTCCTAAGGTAAATACCTGAGAGAATGGATGAGAAAAGATGTGCTCCAGGTGACTTGTGTCTCAGCTGGAGTTGACACCTAAGCGAATACCAGGGCTCCTTAACCCTATTGCCCAGCCATCGGAGTGAACAGTTCCATCACCC